>JAUMHM010000051.1:3991449-4002943 GCA_032362435.1 Melikaiella ostensackeni | reverse complement strand
ATTTTACATAGAAAGTGGCGTCCTCTGGTTTCACCTCCCATGAACTAATCGCTCAGTTTCACTCCCCTGACTCGAACGTCTTGAGAATAGATTCATCGCAATTCCAACCAATCAAAATACTTTTCACGAAATCGTCCATTTTTTACTGCAAATACAAAACAAAAATATGAGGCAAGATTTTCAAATTTCTATCATCTGTCAAACTTTCTAAACCTGCCGTCCAAAATTTAAAAGTTTTATCTGCATTTTGGATAAGTCACCTGTCACTGTCACTGTCTCTTTACCAAAACTTTAGAAAAAAATCATAAACACATTAGCTGTCGTTAGTGTTTATGACCGTGCAAAAGTGACAGGTCACCCTCACTCGTCCAAAATGCAGACCTGAGTTTTGAATTTGTGACGGCAGAACAGGCGACGGAGATGCTATAGTCGTAGTGTAGTGCATCAGGACTAAGCGGACTGAGCTAACCTAACCTCTGGCGTCTGTAGTTGGTACAATTGACGGATAAATTTAAACTTTTCAAGAATCAAATTTCGTTCTGCAAGAAAATATTCCAAAGCCAAATAAAGTAGTTTTTTCCTATCAAATACACTCTAAAATTATGTGAAGATAGAGAAGTGGAAGATTATAAATTGCATAGGAGTGACCTCCGTACAGTAGATATCAAAAATTGGTAGATTTCAGTAAACACAAAGTAGAATATATATTGAAGAGCTGTTATGACACAAATGAAGCTGACATTTTAACCTATGTGATGAGATATCAGTAAAAATCAATTCGTTAGCAAATAAAAAGCTATTGATATTATTTTGAGGCGTTAAAATTTTGTCCATTGTTAAAAATAAAATCTGGCACCCTACACAACACCTAATAATTGGTTACATAATCCCCTTTTAAAAGGATATCAGTCATTCGTCATATACTTTTACTTATAACATTCCTAATCAACATGAACATTATTGTTTAATTCTAGTCATTCTCTTTTCATTTTCAATTTTACATACATTGCTTGACAAACATTATATCTGGAGTAAGCCTAATATAATACAATCTAAAAGTCGAGTTTCTTATTATTATTGGTAGTTTTTATCTCTGATTATATCTTTTCAAACTACATCGATTATATCTACCCTTGATAACATATGGGTCGTCCACGTTAACCAACTCATAAGAGTTGTTTCCGAAAGCTCTCGAGATCCTATAGGGTCCATAAAATGAATGAAAAAATTTGTGAGTTACTTTTTTAATTGCATCCGATTGTTTTGGTTCATCTACCATAACTAGGTCCCCCACTTCAAATAAGACTGTCGAATATCCCTTCTGAGCTCGCTTACGTTTTTCATAGTTTGCGAGAATTTTTTCTCTCGCTAGAAATATCTTCGCTTCATGAGATATATCCTTTAAGGTTGGAAAAGTAATTAAACTCATAACTTGATCTTTGGCCTTTCTCCCAAAATGCAACTCGATCGGAGTGAAACCAGTACTAAAAAGGGTGGTGACATTTAGAAAAAATTCAATATCGGATATATGCTGTGCCCAGCGAGTATGTTTATCTTGGTAATGGTGCATAAAAGTCAACCATGACCAAATCTCCCGGTTTGTCTGATTTAACAAGTTGGAATTCTCTCTCCCTTTTTGACTCCCTTTGACTCTCTGACAAAGGTCACAGGATAGAACAAACTTTTTTACCTCCCTGTTCATTTGCTTCCAAACATAGTATTGTTTCAGGTATGATAAGGTTTTGTAGACCCCAGGGTGACCTAACTTTGAGTGAACACAATCGATCAACTTTTCAGTAATGCCTGGTGGCATAACAACTTGCCAAGTATTTCGAACTTTATCGTGATAGAAAAGCACCCCTTTTTCAAGTTGATAATGATTTTTATAACGCGTTGAGTCAACGTGATCGATGATGTTCCTCAAATAATCATTTCGGTGTTGTAAGTGTGCTAAATTCTTTAATTTCTCCTTTAGATCCTAATCCAAATCTATCATATCACAACTGATTACCGATGGTGAGTTGAGAGACTCAACATTGAGAACATCGATGGAAATATAATTTTCTTTCGCTTGTTCGAATTTGCCTTTCGGGTTCCGGCTAAAGAAATCTGCTACAACGTTATCTTTACCTGCGCAATGTGATACCCCAAAAGTGTACTGCTGCAAAATTATGCTGCACCGAATTAACCTAGCATTCATGTGAACGGTGGTATTTAGAAACGTTAGTGCCTTGTGATCAGTTATTATGAGAAATTTTCTACCAAAGAGATAGTTTCTTAACTTGATTACTGAATAAATGATGGCTAACAATTCTAACTCTGTTGTTGTGTAGTTCATTTCAGCTGAGTTGAGGCACCGACTTACAAGGGAAATGACTCTATGATTCTCTTTTTTATCTAACTGGTATAGCACTCCAATTCTTCCGAGTTTAGAGGCATCAGTTTGCAACCTACACTGAGCATTTGGATCAAAATGACTTAGCATTATACTATCTGCGAAGTTTTGTTTCAAGGCTATGAAAGCAACTGAGTGATCTTTCGTCCTCAACCAATTTGTTTTTTTTTTCAATAACATTCTAAAGGGATCGATCAGGTTTGCGTGCCTAACAGTAAACTGCCTATAATAAGTGCATATTCCCAAGATTTGTTGTAACTCGGTGATACTTTTTGGCTCAGGGTAATTTCTTATAATTTTAAGATGATCAGGGATTGGCCTGATTCTATGAATTGATAATTCATAGCCCAGAAAATTTATAAACTGTCTACAGAATACTGACTCTTGCAATTTCAGGGTAAAATTTTGATCATGCAGAACTCTATAAATTGATCTAATCGCAAGAAAATGTTCAATAATTGTACCGCGTGTTGCAATTAGCATATCATCAATATACAAGGTTAAAATATCGGAAAACTAATCACCTAAAGCTGAATTCAATACCCGAATGAAAGCAGAGCCCGCCGTTCTCATGCCAAAAGGAATTCGACGAAAGTGATACACTTTATTGTTATAGAGGAAAGCCGTATATTTACGCGATTCCTTGTCCAGTGATATTTGCCAATATCCACTGGCCAAATCAGAGGTCGACATATACGTGGTTCCTAAAAAATTCTGCATCAGTTCCTGTATGAGAGGCGGTGACACGTGATCATCCTCAATAATTTCATTCATATATCGCATATCCAAACAAACTCGCACCGAGCCATTCTTCTTTATTACGATTCGAAGCGGATTGCAATAAGAGCTATGAGATTTTTCTTTTATGCCAGAATCTAACATTTCAACTATCGTGTGTGAAGCTTTTCATATTCCGACATCATTTCGACAAACGCCTCCCACTCCACGTCAGGTAATCCCTGTAGTTGACACGCTAACGAGCGGATTCTGTCCAAGAAAGTATGCTGTCCTAAATACAAATCTTTTGGATCAGAAGGCATCACATCGATTTCATTTTAAAAAATCATTTTATTTGCGTTAAGGGAATCCTCCAAAACGAGATTGCCCATTATTACCTCCACCTGTGGGTGATCTTCAAAAAATGGGTGATCATCCATCGTTATCAATGTTGAATTTGGACAAAATAATTCATATGATGCATCTGCACTATTGGACAAATTAGCCTGATCTTCAGTGACATAATCGTTGTTATTTTTGAAACCATGTACAGTAAATAATTCAGAAAAAATATCAGATTTCACAGTGTTAACGAAACAACTAATTTGAACAATAATCTCTGCATTTGCATCATAACATGTGCGAATGACGGAGTTAATGACAGAAGTTAGAGCCGTGTCATTCATCGCATCCAGCTCTTCCCCCTTTTCTTGGTCAATCGATTCAGAAACATAAAAATTTTCAAGAGAAGCACTTTCAACTATCTGGAAATACCTAAGTTAAATCATCATCACAGGAAACTCGTACTCTCTCAGACGAGACCCGATCGAACGCGACTAATGACAGTGGAACGGAAATATCGTCTATACTAAACATGCATCGTTTATAATCAATCTGCACATCCTGTCTTGAAAACCAGTCATTTCCAATAATCATAGGATTTGATAGTCGTGGAACAACTGAAAAATTCGTGTTCGATTTAAAATCACTAATCTGTATTGGCAATGAAATTTGTTTTTTCATTGTTGTCGGTTTTTACCTACTGCGGTCATTAAAACAATATTTGATACCGGAAGTTCTTCCACTTTTCCGTGTTGTATACTATACTTATAAAAATCTTCTAAAACACAAGTGACCTGACTTCCGGTATCCAGCAGTGCAGAAGTTGGAACATTAAATATATGAACAATTAACCGTGAGCAAAAGGGAATGCGAAATGAATGAGTATTATTTTCATAGTTATTTTCCTGAGTCACACTATTTGAAAAGTCCTCAAAGGTATCATACGGTGCTTGGTGCCAGGCCGAACTAGAGTACAACGCACCAATGTTTAGTTTAAATTGCCAAATCCGTGTGAATGTGACGCATATACTAGACTCACTTGTGCTGATAAAGTGGGAGGGGGCCTGTTCATATTCGGCACGCTTATCGCTTGTACCTCCCTGTCACGGGAAACCGCCCTGACATTTGCAGATTGTATCCCCACCATCGATGGCATGCACCCGCACGAGTGGAATTGCTGTGCTTGAGTTTGTAAATTTCTTAACTTTGATTGATTTTTATGATTATTATTTTCTACACGATCTTTACCCTCCTTGCCATATGATTTTTTTCCGCTATTTTTTTCAACAAAAGTTTGATCCAACTGAGCTAGCGCCTACGTAACCCTGCTCACTTCATTGAAATCTACAGGAACGAGGGCCTCGCGAACTCTGATAGGCATTTGTTGAACAATGCTGTAACGCAGTTCATAAGAATCCATTGGTGGTTCGAAGTATTGGGCTTCTTCAATTTGTCTCAAAAAATAAGTTTGTAGGTTTCCCTGAGATGGGTCAAATTTACTTGCTAACCAATTGGATTTTATTTTGACTTTAATTGGGACCGAGTAGAATTCTCGGAGAAAAGCAGTGGAAAACACTTCGTAATTATTGAAAGAATTTCTCTGTGCCTCAAATCAAAATTTAACGCGAGCTTCAAGGGCGTTATAAGCAACAATTAGTTTGTGATTATCGGGAATTGCCTTTGCTGTAAAATATTTACTGAGTGATTCTAGAAACTCTTTAGGATTCCGAGAGTTCTCATCAAATTTAGGCGGTTTGAAATGAGCGTTAATCGTTTGAAATCCCTGTAACAAAGCATTATATAGCCGATTTTCTGCATTCGTTATAGCTGTAGCATTGCGAAATCTGTCAAATTCTATACGCTGACGTTCGTTCTCAGCGGTTATGCGCTCCAACTCTGCACGAATTTTTTCTAACTCCGCTTGCTCGTTTTTATTTGCCATCTCGATATATAAATTTCTGCAAGCAAGAGACTGATTTGCGTGACACTGAGAACGACGTTTTCGTTCCGGCAGACCAAAATATTGGGGCTCACCTCTAGAACGTGTATTTCTCGGTGTTGATATCGAATCAGTCATAAACACGAACGACAAGAATGATTACAATGACACAAAATAAATTTTAGCCATCAAAACTCTCCAATATAACTTTAGAATATAATTATATAATAAACTTTCTATAACGACTCAAAAAGTAGGAAATTAATTTAATTTTATATTAATTTTTATTCATATCCCCGTTCTGGTGCCATTTGTAACATTTACTTTATTTTCTTCATTTAATTTTAGAATTTTTTATAGAGAAACCTTTAGTTCTTAATTCGTCCTATATTTTAACTAAATAAAATAGATATCATAACTAAATTTTTAAGTAAAAGAATATATGAACGAGGAATATTATTCAATCAGTTATTTAAAATGATATGATAGTAATTTAACAAGATAACGATTTATGAAGGAGAGAGAGAGAGATAAATGAGGCATAACACTGACATATCACAATAAACGGTTTTTGTATTTTAAATTAAATATCGTTTTGTTATTGGTCATTAAAATGTGTTCACGAATAATTTACGTTGTTCCAATAAATACGCATACACATACTTTCACACATGCAACATCTATTGAATAGTGGTCATTATGAAGATAATCAGTAAAATCATTGTAAATATATATATATTGGAAAGTAATGCCCTGTAATCGATGGATGAGGTCGACTGAGACAATATATCAAATTGGACTAAAAATTTCGATCATTACAACTCAACGGTTTTACTTATCGCTTTAGATGGTTCGTTTCGATTGCGGAGAGATGACGTATTTCGTCGATGATTTAAACGGTCGGCGACTATCCGCGGGAAGAGAGTTAATCCAAATAGGCGCATATTCTCCGCATCCTAAGTCATTGATTCCGTCGAATTGGCAAGATTTGTCCATTTATCTTTTAATTTTCCACAGGCGTCGTGATTGAATAGAGTAGAATAATCAAACCTCACATCGATTATTATGGTTACAGAAGAACCACGCTGAAAGCACACAATATTTTCGCTGTCTAAACTAACTGTTTTACTTTATAAAATTGTTATGAACACACTAAAAATAACTACCTTATTCTGATGCAACAATTGCTCAGCGTAAATGTGGTTCACTTGACATTAATTAATTTTGCCTCTCTGGCTACGATCTCATCACTTGAAACGTCAATCCAGGAAGAAAGATTTTCCCTTTCCGCTCACAATGCGAAGGAAGACGCTCCCCACTTACGGTTATATAATGCTTGTCAAACTACCAATCATAATAATCGCAAATAACCACGTGATCCTTTCGTTTGCCGTGTTCTGATGATTCGGGCGCGAATCATTGCGAACCAATATCAATCTACACACATTTTCATTTCAAAATAAGATCTGGTGCGCTACACAGCACATAATAATTGGTAACACCCCTCTATCTGGTTCATACGGCTCTGGCTGTTTATATCGTCGCGGCCTGGCCCGCATGGCTGGCCGAGTGTGTGTATGGGAGGAGGAACGCTCGGAGGGGAAACTCTATGCCTGCTTGAGCTACTCGCAGGGACCCGTCCCATTGAAACACAATTTTCTCGAAAATCTGAAAAGGTGCTGTAAGGTCGGTTTCTTTGTTCCACGCCACATATGAAGAGTCCATTTAACCTTCTAGCATAGGCATGGTGTATCTGTACTGGTTATTACAATTTGGTAAAACTGGTCGGCGCGTGACAGGTTACAAGCCTAATCTATTTCGCATAATGCATTTACTGGATTAATGCCAGTCGCTGGACGTGACAAGATGAAAATCGTGCAGATGTGCAAGTTAAAAACGAGTATATTGGTGAATTTGTTGGAAAATTTTTATTTGTTGTATTTTTTATATTGTTGATCACATGCTGAGATGATTATGGTTTATAAATCCTCTGAAATTGTAGTAGAAAACGATACAAATTCAGAGACCTGTATTTAAAAGCACTTATCTTCATTAATTTCAGAGATATTTTCTATTAATGCCTCAACGCCGCCTGGGAAGCACTAAAAATACTTCGATTGGCCTGAAATTTAAGCAGTCATTTTGTTAACGCTTTTGCGTAATTTCGGAAAATATTTAATGCACAAATAAAAATTATCTTTTTATTTTCACTATTACTTTTTGATTTTTAAATATAGTGTTAACACTTATTTCTACAGAAAAAGTGTTCTAAAATGAAATTGGGGTCTAAAAGAATTGTAGAAGATTCATCTTTCAAACTTTTCATTGAATAAGTCATTAACAAGTTCGAAAAATGATAAAATTGTATAATTTTCTTTAACCCTCAACCATTCTGAAAAAAGTGTTTTTCCCGTCAAGTCAAATGGTCATAGTTGATGACAAAATTTTCCAAGTTATATTTCTTCTGTAATAACAACATTTTTCTCATCTTTGAAATGAATAATATCCAAAATTACTGAAAAGCCTACAAATTTTTACTTTTTTTCTCGAAGAGGACTCCTTAGAGTAAAAATAAAATACATGTTGCAAAAAAAAAATGTCGGACTATTTTGAGAAATTGAAGTTTCAAAAATTTCTTGAAAATATTCCCAAAAAAAGCGTGAAGGTGTTATCGAATGCGATTGTTACCCAAAAATTCAGATCCCTCGGTAAGTTTGGCATAAAACTGTGTAGTTTCAATTTATTTGATTCAATCTGAGCTATCGGTACAAATCATTATGAAAACTTTTCACTCTTTTTAGAGAGAATTTCAAGAACAGAAAAAAATGCAAAATGAAATAACTGAACAAAACTAGAAATTTCGTGATGAAACATTTCGAGAAAACATTCACCAATTAAAATAAATTAAATGCACATATGTATTATCTAAAAATGGTTCATCTGCCTTAATATATACATATATTATATATACAGAATACGTATAACGTACAAATATATACATACATTCCAAAAATTGTTTATGATAAAAGCTCCTCGTTCGCTCCGCTGGGAATCGAACCCAGGTTTTTGGATTTATTCATACATACATATTCCAGTATAACATAACATCAAAAAGTCAAAGAACCTTTAATCTGTAGATGTTAAGTAAATAACATCAAAATTTTGTAGTCCTCCAATGAAATAGACAGTGATCCAAGTTACAGACACTTCAAAATTATATTATTTATTGTAAATTGTCTCACTTACTGCATTCTAGGATCAAAAGGTTGTTTATGTAAAACGGATGTTTTTGATAGGTTTTTGAGGCCAGGTGTTTTTTGCGCATTTTCAAGAAATTTCAGCTTTAACATATTTTTTTTTAATTTTAAATTTCATATTATTTTTCACTAACAAAAACTCTACTTACAGAAAATTCACCACAATTTTTTGGCCCGTAGATAATTGGTGAAAAATTAAAACTTTTATCCCGATGCGTGAGGATAAGAAATTAACCGGTTTCAAAATTTGTTCTTGCCCTTGATTTCAAAGGCAACTTTTCTGCATTACGCCGTTCCGAGTTTCGATGATTCGGGTTTTTCGGCCCACTCTAGCGTATTCATAGTCAGTCATTTTTTGAATGCGATAGAAACTTGGGATGAAAATGAGTGAACTTCCAGATGACAGTGATGCTGGGATACCCTGAGAATTTCTAAAAAATTATGAAGCTGTTTCATCGAATTTTTTAGTCCGATAAATCGAATGTAAAATACTGCATAGCTCACAAACAATTTATAGTCTGGAAAAAAATGACCTCTTCAGCTGAAGAATTATTGTTAATGTATTTTAATTCAACACTTCAATATTGTCTTTTTCTCATTCCGAGGGGCTTCACCCCCTCCCCCCACCCACATTGCTATGTCCCTTGACCTCGCCAGGGTTTCACCCCGGGCTGTAGGCGTGTCAGAACCAGACGATGGCATCTCACAACCCACTCTCACTAATTCCTGGTTTCCCCACTTTTATCACACGTAATATGGCTATTCTTTGAGGCTGAAATCGCCATCAATAACAATGCCCCTAGAAGGAGAAGGAGAAGGAAAGGTGAAAAATTAAAGGGGAGCATTGGAGAAGGCATGGGATACGGGGAGGGGTGTCGGGTTAGTGGTACAGGAGTATATGAGCAGAATCGATCATTTTTTTATGCGAGTTCTTCCTAAATACAATTATATGCAGTAATTGTTTTCAACTTATGAGTCACACGCTTTGCAAATATTAATGTTATAATGCACAGTTTTCCACTGCAATCAAGAATCTATTCATTTATTTATTTTTAATATTATACCTTTCACTTTCTGAAACGTTAATATTTGCATAATACAATTTGTTTTTCAATCTTCTATCAAGTATTCGACAGTTGAAATTTTTGGCTCAAAATCAGTTCACCGTTCATTGTCAAATGCCAAAACTTAAGTTTCAAAAAAACAACGGTATCGCCCAACGCGGGTAGTTGGAATGAATTTCACGAGAGTAGTGTGAGCGACCGGTGCGGCGTAACTATTTTTGGCGGCGCCAACAAAATTCCGAGGCCCTAAGTTGGATATCGCGCTTCCTTCTTCGAAGAATTAGCTTAATTCAAGGTCACGGTTTTCTAAGTTAAGATTTTATAAGTTGATATTCTACAGAAGGTAAAGATGAAATAACAAATTCATACAAGTTTCCTCAAAATAAAGATGTCCATTTAACTTGATTCTTGAACTTGTGACTTATTTTTATCTTCCGTCCTACTTATATAGCTTGATATCAATTCAATTTTATCAATATTATCCATAAATTTTGTATCACACGGCAAAAAACTATCCTGTTATATTCCATACTTTCCAGTTGGCAAGAGGACGGGCATTCTCTGGAATGTCCCGTGAACGTCCCTTGTACCGATGTCCCAGTGCCCACAATGTCCCAGGTGTTAATTGTAGTAGCACTCCATTATTATTAGAAAAACCCATAAAGATAACATATGTTATGTACTGGTCTACTAACTGGCCAACAGCTGGCGAAGTACTAAAATATCACTGGTACTGGCCTGTTACCAAGCCTGTAGAGTGAACAGTGCGGAGCCAGTTCCTTTAATTGTAGTGGGACCAGTGCTGGCTTAGTATAATGATAGATACTGGCCCAGTAACTCTACCAGTACCAGTACTGATCTGGTCCGCGTCTATATACGCCTCGGAGTAATGTGAATACAAACTTTACATGAGAATTTAGCGTGTCGATTACAGTATCTTCGTGGCTTGAAAGTATCTCGAATATGCGGGAAAATAGTAACCCTAATTTCTAAAAATATAAACGACCCACTGACTCGTGAGTATTCCTGACACATTAAGTGCTATAGACTCGTGACTGCTTTACATAAGATTGGTTTGAAGTGCGATTCAGAGATCATAATAACACTGAAAAACTTCAAGCTTTTGTTTCTAACTACATCGAATAAAAAAGCTGCAAACAGTTGACAGCTGAGTTGACTACTACACGGGACAATCACAACCACATTAACGACTTTTAATTTCGTTATCAACATTGTTGTAAGATATTTTTAACTCGCTAAATCTGAATTCTTTAAATTGTCCTGACAATCAGTTCAGCTTAACTAATTTTTATCAAAATAATGGCTGACTTCTTGGCAATTAGTTAACTAACTCAGATTTAGAGTAATTCAGTCATTCTGATTCAGAGTGAATATTAACTCTCTCAATTCGAAGCAGTGAAAATTTACTGAAAATTAGTGACGTACTTCTGGTTATTTGAATCGGTAAACATTTTTTCACGAACGATTACTGAAACTTTAGTAACTTTTTCTACTGAGAAATAAGTGAAAAAATGTTCAAGAAAATTATTGTTCGCTGAATTTAATAATATTATTCTTGTTCTAAATGACTGCAAGTGTCCACTAATTTAATATTTTTAACATATTGTACATAATTTTTCCTCGAGTATTTTCTGTGTATTCATTGTCCTTTATATAAAAACACGTAACCTCCATTGGTAGTAATCATGATATTTGCCATTTTGTAAGTCATAGGGTGACCTCTTTCTTAAGCTTAAAATTAATAGAACTAAAAAAGTAG
>JAUMHM010000051.1:3963359-3978154 GCA_032362435.1 Melikaiella ostensackeni | reverse complement strand
CGATTATGATGAATAAACTTGTATTTTTGATTTTAAAAATAAAGTCCTAAAACTTTTTGATCAAGGTGGTATTACAACAATTATCACCTGACTTTGGAATCTTTTAAAGTTAGCTAAAATAGTGTAAAGAGTGCTCACATTAAAATTAGAAGTTCCTTCTTGTTAGGATTAATGAATGGCAAACTGGATTTCTTATTAATTAAAACTCAATGAAAAGGTGGCTTGCCTTTTTCCAAAGAGTTCGGAACTGAAGAAAGAATTCATTTTTTAAATTGATTTCTGTAGGTAGTTTCCTATTGTATGAAGAGATGCAGTTGAGAAAATTTAATCGCAATATTTTTATACAGGTTTTAAAATGCTTACAGTAGACAATTTCAAATTAGAAGTGCGAAATATTTAATAATTTTATCTTGAAAATATTTCGAATCGAATAATATGAAATTAAAATTTTCATAATTAGACAATTTTAGATTTAAACCTTTAAAATATGAACAATTTTGTATTAAAGAATTTAAAAACGTAACCAATGAAAATTTGACAATATTTGACAGTAAAGGAAAAGTGATTCTCAAACTAAAACTTTTAAATTTGATGATTTTAAATTGTGATTGTAATTTTAAGCAATTTCCAATTATATGAATATATAAATGAACATAATATATTCACAAAATTAAAAAAATAATTTTAAACGATCTAATTTCAGAACCCAATCCAAAAATTGTTCAGTTTATTTTAAACTTAATTTTTTTAAACAATTCATTCAATTTGTTATGAATATAAATAAACAATTATATAGTAGGGCAGCTGCTATAGCATTTTCACACTTGCTTTGCTATTATAGCAAAGTCAGCCTCGTAACAAGTTGTCTAACTCGGAGCAACAAGGCCAAGATTTGTTATCATGTTTTCAGCGTGTTACCTTAGCTGCGGGGTTTGAGCAGTTAGGAATAAGTTGTGTTAGTCACAGAGTAAGTAGGTAGTTTTAATCCCCGCATCGTGCGTCCGATTTTTCAAAGCGAAAGAATGTGCAATTTATATAAGTAGTGATAGTGTGTGTTAGTTTGTTAAAATAAATATATAGATTAAAAGTAATAATATTATAAATTTAAAATAGAATATTTTTTTATTTTTGATACCATAAATGTCTGCCTTCAGTCTAAGAACTCTTCCTTGACAAGCTTCAAGACGTTAATGCTGGAGTGTTGAACGTGTTACAGAGTTGCCTATAGATTTTGTTTGATGTACTTCAGGATTGCTTCTTTGACTGTGCTCGACACAGTTTAAGACGTCGTATGTTTCTTCAAGCATTATTTGCATAATTGTCCGATAACGGTATTTTCAATTTTTCATGTACTTTTAAACCTATCCTGAAGTCACGGACTCGGTCAAGAAAAATATCTAGCACTTTTTTTCTACCAGATAACTACAGATTTTGAATACATTTTTAAAAAAACTATTTCGAATGTCTACAAAAAAATCGTCAGTCTTAAACGCTTCTTTCCAATCTTTCCATATATTAGATACTATTGTTGCACATAGTCGAATGAAAAAATTGGATTTCTATTTTATTCCGTTAACCAAATTAGTTTTTGAAAGTTCAATGTATATATTTAAATATTTTCAATTTATTTCATTTTTCCTGTACTATTTTACTTCTTATTTCACTTTTACTGCACTATTCGCAACTCACGTAAAAAACCGTTAACTCAATTATCGTTAGTGGTTGTGTATGTACAATTGTACAGGTATTTGTAAAGCTTTGTATGTTATTAATTCGTGGATAAATGCAAAAATTCAATTACCTAGCTGAATGCATTAGAAATACGATGTATGTAGATCCTATATTTTTTTATGTTTCTACAGTATGTATCTATAATTAACTATTCCACTTTGTGTCTTTCGGCAAAAAAACAAAGCCCTCATGTAGAATAATTAACTAATTATACAATAAAAATGTATATTTAATTTATAAATAATTTATTTCAAAATAAAACAAAACCTAGAAATAGAAAAGTACAATTGACAGTGCAATGCTGCACTTCTCAACACTCAAGAGAAGGGATTATATCTTTCCATGCCTACGCAGAGAATAGATATCGCATTGCAAGGGGTTACTTTTTTTCCTGTCGCCATAAAAACATACTTAGTACCTACGGCGGCCTTCCGAATTTTCCAATTTCAAAGTACTTTGCGCATCGTCACATAAAATAACTTCTTAGAGTACTAAAATGGTTTTTGGTTTTTTTTAAAATTTGCAGGTGCATTGTCCAATGAAAGAAATTTTTTTACGAAGTACGAACTAAAATCTGAAAAGGTTATTAGGCCAGAAGTATTGTGAAAGATAGTGCAATTCCTTTACACTATTCAATAAAATAATAAATGTACTGCAATTTCGCATATAGTACGTGAGAGATAGTCCTTAATCATGATCACGTCTCCATTTTGGACTTCTTTTCTTCAAACCGGCCCCCCTCATTTTTTCAATATAAATTGTTTAGCTTTGGCTCAATCGATATCATACGTTTGAGGGTTCATTAACAGCCTATCAGGAAGTGTTTAGGTCAATTTTCGACTAGTTACTAATCTTTTCTTCATCCGTCTTACTTCGTTCTTCGTTGCCTGGCCTAATACCCCGCTTGCAAAAAAGAAATCTACTCCCTGGATCACATCCTACATCAGAGACTTGATGGAGGAAAGAGATAATGAACGAAGATCGGCAAAAGAACTAAAAATAGTATCATTCAAGCCGAATTCGTAAACTGAGAAACTTAGGACAAACTAGAACTAGGGATTCGTTCAATCAATACAATTACAATTTTATTAAAAAACAGGAATAAAAAAGGAAATATCTGGCTTCTCTTGAGACGACTGGGATTTATTTCACCTAAGCACGCAGCTCCTAATAACAATTTCTCCCCTGCAGACCATTCAACTGCCTTTACCACGAAGCTTACACTCTAGGTAAACACTACTTCTTCCCTGACCTCTGTTCCTTCCACCTTTGACAATACCAAATTTTTCATTTCTGATATCTCACAAGAAACTTTGATCAAAAAACTCTACGAGGTCAAATCAAATGATCAAGGTTTAAATGGTGTTTCAATAAAAATCATTCGTCTGGATTTACCAGTTACTTGTCCTATTCTGTTGCATATGAATAATGCATCTCTCCAGGTGGGAATATTTCCTGATACTTGGAAAGAGGCGATTATTCGACCTGTCCCTAAAATATCTAACCCAACCTCTCTTAAAGATTTCCGACCTATTTCAATCCTGTGTGCTCTTTCAAAACCCTTACAGCGCATTATCCATCAGCGACTTATGGCTCACCTTGACTCTAACAATTTAATGGACTCTATGCAATCCTGGTTTCGAGTGAGGCACTTCCTTACGGCCTCACTTAAAGTAATTTCGGACCTTGAACTAGCAATCGATAGAAGAGAGGTAACGGTTGTTGCCCTTTTTGACTTTTCGAAGGCGTTTGATACAGTTGATCACAGTCTACTATTAACTAGGCTGAAATCCATTAACCTCTCTAATACGGTGATTAAATGGTTTGAATCGTATCTTAGTAATCGTTCTGAAGGAGTACAAAATAGCAATGGCGAGCGGTCTACTTTTGGGAAGTTCAGGAGGGGTGTCCCTCAGGGTACCACTCTTGCCCCAATTATATTTAATATTTATACATCTGATCTCGGTAGCGAGCTTCGATATTGCAAGTGCTACAAATATGCTAACGAATTTGAGCTTCATCTCTCTGGGCCTATCACTATTCTCAAGAGTTTACTTCAAAAGGTACAGGTGGATATCGATCTGGTTTTGCAGTGGGCTTGTACACCTGGTCTCACTCTTAACCCTGCTAAAGCAATGGCTATAATCATGAAATCTATTTTCTCTCCATCACGGGAAACAATTGCAACCCTACTTCCTCTCTTGATTGACGGACGTAGCCTTCCCTTTGTTGAATCTGTTAAAGATCTCCTCTATTTTCTTAATCGCACTCTTTCTTGAAATGAGCATGTTTCGAATATTTTAAGAAAAACCTTTAGAGACTACCAGCAGCCTAACACGAATAAAGAATCACTTCCCACTCCAACTCGTATCCTCCTAGTTAAAGACTTATCTTCCTTTTCTTTTACTATGACTGCGTGGTATATATTACTAATGATCTGAATGCCAAGCTTGAGCGGTGGCGAGATCTTTTTATAATGAAGAGATATATTACAAAAATCGCGAGATTATCTCGAGATTTTAAGGTCTGGCTTAAACTGACGTATTTGATACAAAATTTAAAATTGAAGATATTGTCTTATCCATCGTTTTATATGAAGTTAAAAAAATGTTCTCGAATAGTTAAATCAATTTTTGTCATTCAACACTTGAATATTCCTTATTCCTAATTTAATATAGAGCAATAAATATTAAACTTACGACCAATATACCCTGATCAGCAATTCCAGATTGAATATAGGGAGAGGATCGAAATATAATGAATAGATTTAGTTGGAAAGTAACGTATAGTTCCAACTATACTTGTAGCTATCGTTAAAGAGAAACCATTTAGGCGTATAAAGGATGAAATAATATATTAAGTATTAAGAAAGTACCTTATTATCAGCAGGCCACACATTGGAGATCCTGGGTTTCCTTTCTTGTAATGTGAACCACCTGAGTAAACGTTGTACGATACATTATAGTCCCATTCTTTTTGACTTGGTGATTTCTCTGCAGATCTTTTTACCAACTTAAGTTTGTCAGACACCTCAGATAAACGTGTATTTCGTTTAATAATTATTAAAGGTTTTATCGGTTGTTCGACTATCTCAATTTCATTATATTTTTCAGGTTCTGCTTCTTGGATATCTTCGTCATTGATAGTAATGGTGCATTCTTCTTGCCATTTTTTCCTCAATTCCGACCACGATGAAGGCTCTTTAGCATAAGTCGAGACATTTTTGCCACTATTAAAATCGACCTTGTTACTGAATGATTTATCCGGTACTGGTCCACTAAAGGATTGTTTCAAATTGGAACCATGCCTTCCTTCGATACATGAATTTTGCCATGTAAAGAAGGATGGATTGGATTGTAAATTGGGTAGAAACTGATTTCGCACAAAGTAAGATTTCATTACATTTCCCATTAATCCTAAAAGCACATTGTTGTAATTATGTTCTTGAAAATGTCTGTTTTGAAGCCACGTATGTTTACGGGTATGTTGAAATTCATGATAAGAATTTTGTTGCAAAAAACTATTTTGATTGCAGAAATTCCACTGACAATATTGAAAATCAGAGAACAAATTGGCCTGTAGTGTTTTTCTATGACTATATTTCTGCAATATATGCATTTGTGCTTTCTTTACATGAGAATAATTATCGAAACGTTGATTAGGATTTGTGCATGGAAGGACAGAGTGCTGATTATTCTGAGTGCTCTTCGAAGAAAGTCTATTAGAGTTATCTGCCCTTTGCAAACATAGCCACTTTCCTCGCTCATAATGGTAGACATCACGTCGCAGTTCTATATCAAGTGGTATATAGCCTTTTAAAATTCTTTGCGTTATTTTTAAAGCCTGGGAAGCTATATTTGGTAATTGATTTAAAATTTCCATTCGTGTCAATGGTGTCCGTACTTCTTCAACTTCATCATCGGATAATTCAATTATCTAATGAAAATAGAAAAAATTGGTGATAATCTGCACGTTAAATAGGCGTGTACAACCCGAAATTTCGGGCTACGCCGAAAATTAATAACTAAACACCCTGAACGGGAAAAAATATTCGCTCGAAAATTCAGAGACTTTGTGTTATAAACATGGATACGAGAGAAAGTTACAGTGCAAACCCCGTAACAGCCGAACTCGCTATAAGCCGAACACTCTTCATTCGTCCTAACCCGTTAATAGCCGAACTTCGAGAGATGCGCGCGCAACTAGAAACAGTGCCGTATTGTGCCAAATGTTTGACATAAGTATATGAATTTGATCCACTGATACGTGAGTTAGACACGTCCCTAAAATCTTGTGCGCGCAACCGGGACCGCGTGACTTGAGGAATTCGGCTATTAGCGGGTCTTCCGGTTTCATCGATTTGGCTATTAGCGGGTTTGCACTGTAGTTGAAATTAACAAACGATGATTAATCATCACAAAAGGTGAATAATCATCTGAAAAGTGTGTAATACTTATGGATGTGAAAAACTGGTGCGGGTCGTGATCGCAGGATTTCGGGTTTGCGGGCCATCCCGCCAACCCGCATTCAGCTTAAAAACCTCAGGTACGCTTTGTGAATATGAGATCGAATAAAACTGAAGCCTTCTTTAGATATAGAAGAAGGTAAACATTTTTCGATAAAAGCACATACGAATCTTAAGGTATATAGTTGTTATAAAATCATAAGGTTTATATACATTCAACACAATTTCATTAAAACTTAAGATCAAGTCTGATTATTTATCTGGATTTTTATGCAAAAATCCAATGAGTCCGGATTTGCAGGTCAACTCGACCCGACCCGCGCCGGTCAGGTTTTTTATTTGTTTGCACACCCCTAGTAACATTTCATAAGAATTTAGAAAAAAATCATAGAAAATCTATTAGGCATAATTTACAAAATTACAAAACACGCCCTGAGTGGACGTAGAAAATTTTTTTTACATAAAGTAATTAAGCGACATATGATTGCCATGTACTTTTTGAAGCTGAATCTAACGACAACTTTACTTTTTCACTGACTCAAACGGCTCTCGAGATAATCACAGAAGACTGAGAACAAACGTAAAAAATATAGTATTTTAAAACGATTTTACTCAGCTAAATAGGGGCTATTTTATTGAAATATCTTTGAAAGTGAATTCAAATTGAATTCGAGTAAATTTAAAAGAATTGACCTAAATGGAAGTGATTTTCAACAAATTCAAGTGAATTTGAGAGAACTCAAATGAACTCATGATAATTATATGAAATTCAAGTGAATTCGACGGACTTTTACAGTGCTATTGCGAATTCAGTGGCACTTGGAGGAATTCACACGAATTTAGAATAATTCAAGAGAATCATAGAATTCTTGGGCATTTTAGTATATTTCAGAGATAATTCACTTGCAATTAAATCAAAATTAATTCAACAGAATTCCGAAGACAATTAGTAATTCCTATGTGAACATGGTCGCTTGGTTTCCTCAAGTACAGTTGGTTGCGTCTGGTTAGGCGTTATGACAAAATTTCAAAAATTTCGGATGTAACATAGTCTGTCGTCAAATCATTATTTGCATTATTTTTGAAGATTATTGAAGCAAAATATATTTATAAAAATTTCAATGAGTCAAAAATAAAAATAAATAAAAAAGAAGTGTAGGTAGCAAAAATCGAACACGCAACCTTCCTGCTATGAAGCCAAAGCGCTGCTGTCTGAGCTACCGGCCAATAGAAAATGTTTTTCCCGCCAAACTCCATATGACGTGTGGCGAATATTTCAAACTCAATTTTCTCGAAAACGTCGAAAAAGCGCGTATTACTACTTTGGCAAATTAATAATGAGGTAATGAGCTTTCATTAGAAACGTTAGGAACCAAAACTGAAATTTGTCATAAGAAATAAAAATGAGGATTTAGTTGTAAGAATTTATGTAAATAATTGTCATTAATAGAGATAAAATAATATAAAATATGTATATAGTAATAAACCGTAAGAAACGGAAGTCATGTGAACCCTAAGGGGACACATTATGAATAGAGAGGAAGAACGGCACGTCCCAAAAAACGCCCATTTTGACTCAGAAAGAGTAGCTTAGGTTTTTTACTTTTTAATTAAAAAAAAACACGGAATTACTTTCGAGCTATTACTTAGCTCTATTGAATCGCGAAAGAAACATCCTGAAAGGAGAAATTAATTCCCAGGATTACCCTTGTTAAGCGTACAGCGCGTACCCAAAAACGAAAATATTGGCACACAAAGAGTTGCATAACTTTTTTATCTTTTAATTTGGAAAAAAACTAAAAAGTACTTCCGAGCTATTATTCAGCTCTCTTGAATCGTGAAAAGAAGGGGCGAAAACAATCAATTACTTTTTTTTTAATTACCAAACACGGATTTTGACTCACTTTAAAATCGAACTGGACCATAATTTTCTATAGGGACATGAGCTAGGTAGAAACAATTACTTTAAGCCGATTCAACCATTTTCCGTAATTCGGCACTTACGCCCTTTTGCCCGCCTGATTTTTGTTGGCAAAAAATGGACTTACCCAGTTTTATAGTGAAACTGGTTTTTATTAACTTTTGGAAAAAATTACAGAGATGCTCAATGTGATCCTCAAACCATTTTGATGCAACTATATCGTCGTCCACATATGTTGTTACGATCTGCTTTATTTCATCGGATAATGCGCAATTCATAGCTCTTATGAAACCGCATCCAGCGGTTTTCAAACCAAACGGGACACACTTGAATGGACATTGTTTTCCCTCAAATGAAGAAGCTGTATATTTCCGAGACTCTTTCTCTAACGAAATTCGAAAGTGTCCTTGATCGTAGTAAAATATATATATATATATACATATCGCTCGTAGTAAAATATATTTACATATCGCTCGTATCAAAATATTTATACACCATTTAAACTTTTGTAAGATAGTGTCGATGCACAGAGGACTCTCATGTTCATATTCAATTATTTTATTGATAAATCTCGCGTCGATACATAACCGAATTTCTCCCGATTTTTTATAGAAAATTCGCAGCAGATTAAAATACGGACTGATTACCCTCTCAAAGATTTCCTCTTTGATCAGTGAATTTTTTTCTTCTCTTACCTCATTCTCGTATTTAATCGGCACAGGGTATATTCTACGAATCACTAAATCTCTGACTTTTGCATTTATTTCATGTTCGTAAACATTAGTGCAACCTAGTTTATTCGAAGAAGCCTTGTGATTTTCTATTATTAATGCGGAAATTTTTTCTGTTTGATTGTCATTCGTCGACATCTATTTGGATCACGTTGACATCGATTATCCCCCGATTCTTGTTCTGATCTTTGAATTTGCTTTTAACGCCAATGAAGCGTATTTGTTATATTTACATGATTTTTTTGTAATATCATGGTTTATTTCGTTAAAGAGGATTCTCAATTTTAAACTACAATCATATTTAACTTTACGTGTTCCCTTGAATAAATAAATCGAACTTCCATTTACTGTCATTTTTTAAGTTCCGTAGTTGATAATAGCTCTGTTTTTCTTAAACCAGTCAGTTTACTCTTATTATTAGGAATTTATTTACATCGTGCAGCAGGATTTTGATAATAGTCGGAATTTTATGACTAGACGTTGCATCTCTTTCAACGGAGTCTTTTACTAGTTCACATTCGAGTCATTGCACCTCACACTTTATACTTATTCACATTTTTTGCACAGCAATTTACCTCTATGCTCCTCTTATCGTTGCGCACCGCAGAAATTAAGGATTGAGCCCTGACGACAAACGTGGAGATCAGCTAATGAAATTTCAATTTCAGAATATCGGTACGCTATATAGCAGGCAAGTTTCGTATTCAGAGAGGAGAGACGTTTTCCTACACGTTCCCATCTATCGATTTTCTTATCAAGTTAGCCGAATTTTCTTCAGGCTCGATAGAGTCGCTATTACAATATTTTAATAAATTTTAGTAATATTTATAAAAATATTATTGTTTTAAATTTTTTAAATCACGTGGTGAGTACAATAATTATTTGAAATTTTGCGACTTTCTTGCACCAAGTTTGAACCTGTGGTAGAACTTAACGTATATTCACCGTTCAAATAATATGTTTAAAATATTTACTTTCGTACTTTTTCTGGAGGATTTTACAACAGAAAAGAGACATCACATATTTCAAAGAAGATAGTGAAAAGTTTGAAAAAATAACTTAGTGTCTCTGGAATTTGTTTCAGGCGTAAAAAAAATTGTTTAGTCTCGTGCATCAATTCTCAAATGTAAAACTTTATTCATGTTTGCAGGTGAACTAAAGCAGGGGTCTGATAAGATGATGACAGTAGCCCTTTTTCTGGAAAAAACGGAGAAAAAAATGAAAAGGACTTCAAGCAAGTGCAACTGCGGCACGATGTCATTTGGAGAATGATTACTTAGGAATTGTTGGTTTTGCTACGATTGTTGTGTTGCTTTTATCCGCTTTAGTGACAAAAATGTTGGGATTATCTTTTAGAAATTTTTTGGTGTGTGTTTGACACTTTATAATATTTGAAAGAGCGGTGTTTTATTGTAAAACTTTTTTCATTGACATTATTCAAAGTTGATGCAACTATAGAAAAGATAACTTGCTTCGAGACGAATCGATTGACAATATTAAAAAATTTTACTGAAGAGTAAGGAACGTATGATCATTTATAATATTTCAAAAAAATTGTTTTTTTACAGAGAGACTTATCTCATCAATATAATAATTTTAGGGTGATGCAAGAACAGAAAAGAGTCCTCGATTTGAAACAAATTGATTGATCTTGCGGTGCCATCAATCTGAATTTACTTTGATGGGTGTTAGAAATTTTTTTTATCCTCTACTAAGAAAGATCGAAAAATTTCTAAGATGAACAAAATTGTTGGCCTCACTGACTTTTCGATCAACTCAATGAACCAATGGATGATGTCCTAGCATCCCCGGGAAACCACCCTCACAAATTTCACGATTCTGAATTCATTTTGAAGGGTATTAAAAATTTCTGTTCATCCCCACTAGTCATAAAGGAATCAGTGAGGCCAACAAGCTTCAACACTTCGGAAAATTCTCGATTTTTCTTAGTAGAGGATGAACAAAGAAAAACATATTGAATTGAAAATGTTTTTCAGCAACTTGTTCCTTCAGCAGATTTGACCAATGATAAACTTGAAAAATTAACTGAGCAGGAAAACCTATGAACTGACATTATGTCGGTAGATTCAGAATCGATTTTAAGAAATGTAATTTAACCAACGAAAAAATCAGGCTTAAAAATAGATGGTAATACTAAATGATTTTGCACTTACATTATTTTTATTTTCTGCTTTATTATCCGGATGCTTGTTGCTTATATTTTTAGCCACCTTGTTCAAATGCTTTGATTGATGATAATAATGTCAATTACAGTAAAGAAAATATCATTGTGCTTGATTGGTGGAACGATCGATGAAATACTAGTGCCCCTTGCATCTGTTAGCTGGCTCGCACTGTTGTATTCGTATCGATTTATTCATTCTCTATTTCTTCGTCCATCCGTAGCATAACGCACGCACAACGCGACAACCGACTCTTCCATTTCACTCCTTATAATTTTCTTTCGAGTGCGCCATAGAAAGTTTTACTTCAAAAACTTCTCACACCCCTAAAAGTAAATTCAGATCGGTTTCTTTGTAAGAACGGTTTCTCGGAAATGTTTGAACATAATAACTTGGTTTTCTGAGTAGTTTAAGAAATCAGTGGGGCCAAGAACTTCCTTTACATCGGAAAAATTTTTATCTCTCTTAGTAGAGGATGAACAAAAATTTCTAACACCCCTTAAAGTAAATTCAAATCGATGTGACTGCAAGGGTGGTTTCCCGAGGATGCTAAAATATCATACTTTGGTTCATTGAAGAATTTTAGTATCACATAAATTAGCATGCTCTCATTATTTTCTAAAATAATTTCATTTCCCCAAATACGAAAGGAACAATAAAAATTAAGATCCCTAACAATTATTTGAGAATTCAATTTAAATCATTGTTTATTGTTGCTGTGCCAAAAGCAGCCCTTAATGGGTTGGTCCACTATGAATATTCGTCGCGCAATCCTGTATCATAATTTTATTATTGTTAGGATTTTTCTAACTGCCAGTACAAACACCGGTTATCACTTTAGTCCAATTATTCGTGCAAAGGTTGTTTGGTTGCTTTTTTCATATTCGAACTTCCACTTTCTGTCTGCCATCGTGGAAATCAGTATTTGCTACTTATTTGTTACTGAAAGTTCGAGCGCACGGACGCGCTCTCTTTCCTTATCGTGCCGTATCTAACATGCTGGCGAGCGCTGTAGTAAGGATGCCGACGGGCTGACGGGATAACCGGTGGCCACGTACACACGCTTACACAGTGTTGGACTCTCGCGCGCGCACGCACGACTGTTTATACCGCGCTCACGATTGGTGAGCTTAAATACTCTATAATTCAAAAATTAAACTTTCAACTAATTTTTGCAAAAGGAATTTTTGATTTTTTTTATACAGCCATATATGTCCGGACACTTAAGTCTGGGACACCCTGTATTTTAAGAACGGCGAATGTTTAAGCTGTCAACACCTGTCTCAAACCTTCCGCTAGATTAAAAAAAGTTATTTTTTTTAAATATCACGGTTTTAGTAAATCCCTAATTTTTTTGCGATTATCTCGAGAATTGTTAGGACTCACTTCGCTCACTTCGCCCGCAAGTTTGAGTGCGCCTAGGGCGCGCATCTGTTGAATCTCGCGCTACTAGAAATTCAATGGAATTTCATGGGAAGAGTATACCAGATTTTCAGAATAGTTAAGCCCTTATTTGTATCGTTTTGAATAGAACAATTAAAAATTTAGTGTCTTCAAATTCAAAATTGTAGAAATGAAACCTTAAAAATGAAACAATCCGACAATGAGTCTTTACAATTGAACAAGGCAAAATAACAAGCGCAAAAGAGAGAAATAGACACAACAGAGAGTGGCAAAACCGCCAAAACTGTTTCATGCACTTGCTACAGTGAACTTCATACGTGCATAACTAGTTCTCGATGACTGCCGACCAGATTCTATAAATCCGAATTGTTCATTCTTTGATTACTCATTTTCTAAATTATCTTTCACAAAACATATAAAAAGTCATTTGCCAACATATAAACATCTGATCTACTATTTCGTGAAAGTCATTCAAATTTTATCAGACTACACTCAGTATCCAACAGTGATCAACTAATCGTCTACATTTTTAGCGACTGTTTCTTTTAGACAATCGCATTTTAAAACACGCTCAATGCCGAGTATTATATTTCGATTATTTGGAAAATGAGTAGATTAATTGAATATGTTTCTTACCTCCTGGCGTTGTTTTTTAGACAATGAGCAATCTGAACTACATAATAAAGAATTTCTCTTATTTTTCATCTCATTCGTATTCTTCTTTACAGTGATCTGTGAACATTCTGGAACAAGTGTCGACATTCGTATTTGATCGACTCTCTTTGGCAGTACTTTAACATTGCGTTTAATTCGCGTTCCTTGTCGTTTAGAAACATTCTTTTCCGTATTACTATTATCCCTGCTGATGTCCTTCAGTATTTTTACGTACTGCGATACAGTTTTTTCGGAAATTATTTCTACTTTAGAATTGTAGTTTTTCTTTATTACTGTTTGATTCCCTAAATTTGCCAGAGGGATGCTTGTAATTTTTTCAGGGCGTTCAGATTCCAGAAAATCATTACTTTGTGTTAGTTTGTGACTTCCTTTGTTGTCAGATATTGTTTTTTGTTCTTTCGATTCCAAATCAGAAATAATACTTTCTATTACTCTCTTAACGCTATCCTCATTCATACCATTATCATTATTATCCTCATCCTCAATATTTATCTGCTTTGAATTTCTTTTCTCAGGAGCAACGGAGGATTTATTAGAACATTTATTTTTTCCTGCAATTCCAATATTTTCCCTTCCTCGAAAACAATCATTAGACTTTCTGAGGCCATCTAGTGGCGAAATAATTATTTTTTTGCGTGTGTTTATCAATTCTCGTGAGCCTGTTCTGTTTTTTGGGAGCAGCTTAACACCACAACAGCGCTGAAGACGATAACCACATCTTAAACATTGACTATAAGCTTTATATTCCTCCAATGTACACTCGGATATATCTGAATCGAGTAGAATGTTGTAAGCCTGTTCTAAGGTAATTGCAACTCCATCCCATAAGAGTTCTATACAGTTCTGGAAATAATAAAATAGTTTGAATTTTGGTGACAAGCATATTGGTCCACTCACAGCTAACACTATCGATGGCATTAAAAAATCGGTGAAGTCAATTTTGGTTGTAAAAGTTGAGAAAAGTCCCATGAATAATTAAATATGCATACATCTAGACAACTTTCCCGAAATATATATTTTTTTTTATTGAAACAATTTTACCATTCTAGATGGAAACATTGAAGTATTTTATACCTTCAATGGGGGTTTTTAACGGCCTTTAATGACATCCCGAACGCAAGAAAGTTTTATACCTCAATCATCCACAATGTCAAAACTTACTATCGGGTTACTATACGTCAGAAATATCCGGATTTGCAAGTGGTAGGTCGATTTAAATGAAACTTGGTGAAATTATAGTGTTATATGAGAGACACTTGGTCCTCCTATGATTTTTGAAAATTTTGAAAATCACGGAAGTTACGCCACGTGGAATGTTTGCATTGGATATTTTTCAATTATTCATATTTATAAAACCGTTATCTCTCTTAGGCTATGTCACACTATCCTCAAAACACCTCTCTGCCGTTCGAAAGGCACTCATACGGCACTGGCTCGGGCCGTTCAAGTGCTGTTCGTATTACGCTACCTGCCCATGAGTTTTCTATACCTGACATCTCCTCAGAGTGTCAATTTAAATTTTTCAAAGACTATTTTGCCCTTATGATTCTAGTCTGTCAGGTCTTTGCAGAGGTGTGTTAGTAACGTATACAAGTGTTAGTGAAAAAGAGTCTAAGCTACAATCAGCTGGGACCATAAAAATGCACAACAGAAAACTTCCTCTGCGGATGGATTGGGATTTATCC
>JAUMHM010000051.1:3904467-3915889 GCA_032362435.1 Melikaiella ostensackeni | reverse complement strand
AGGCAAGATTTTTCAGGGCAAGCGTTTGAAATAACTGCGAACAACGTAGAATCTATGAGTAAAAGGTCGCTATGTCGCTTAATTGTAAGGCAGAAAAATTTTTCAGAATTTTTTCGTTTTGTTTATTAGAAAGAGCAACTTAATAAATATTTAATAGTGAAAAAACCCGAAAATCGATTTTTCCCGACTAAGGTCCCTTTCTTTGCGACAGGTCACATATGATAAAGTTGAGAGTATGTATCTTCGAGATTTTACTGACTGTTTTTAAAAAAAATATGTTAGTGAGGTTATTAGGTTTCTCAACAGTCCACTTATCACATAGGTAGCAGCTTTCGGGATGCCTTTTGGGATCCGCAAGAAGTTGCACTTTGAATGCGAGTCTCGAGAGGACCTTCACATCCTCGTTTATTCTATCGAAGACTACTTTATTTAGACATACTCCCCTGACACCACTCCTGACTGCGCATTTGTCATTCATGTCCTCATCGAAATGATTTAATTTCGATCCATGAACTTCATGAACGCAGACGTTTGTCTGCGTTCCTGAGGTTGATGTTTGGGGATATAAATCTTCCTGTACGGGACAAGGTTGAGGTACAGTCTCGTCGTTGCTTATGGGATCGAGACTCAAAAGCACTCGCTCCTGAAGTGAACTGTCCGTTGTACCTGCAAAACGATCCTCAAGCTTCTCCTCCTCGTGTTCCCGCTTGCGAGTATATAGCCAGCGTCGTGATCTTTTTTTGTTGTTGTGAGTATCGGAGAAGTTGGTGCTTCGGTTTCATCTTCTTCTTTCTTCGAAGTAGCATTAGTTGATGCTTCTGACAGTTCCTCTGGCTTTCTCCTTCTTCTTGCTTGTTTCGCCCGCCCAATAACAGGAGATCATGCCCCGTTTTTTTCACGAGTATCCCCCATTTTTAATGTATCGATATTTTTCGATAATTCTAAAATTCACCTTTCATCAAATTTAAATGCTACGCCAGTCAGATCGCTTCATCTACAGTATATGAAGAATTTCTACCCAAATTTTAAACTAGATCTTAAAATTTTTTCGCTTCTTGAGAGTTCGCGTTCACGGCTGTTGAAGTTATTGCTTCTTCATGCGAATAATGTATTTTCATAGCTGTGAGATATTAAATAAATAAGCTAAATTTTTGGGTAGAACTTACAAAAACAAAAAATAATGATCGAAATTCTACGATTCAATCTTAATTTTAAATCGCCAATTTGATACCTGCATGTTAAAAGAACAGATCAGAGTAAACGTCTAAATGTCCACTCTGTTGATGTTCGTCTAAAAGAATCACTCTGATTTTTGAGTAGGCCGTCGTTCCATTGCGGACACGCGGCAAACAGCTTTTAATTGCTTGAATTCCCTGAAATCCCTGAATTCTCTAAAATCCTTGCACACCCTATAATTCTATGAGTTTTCTAAAATTCATTACCTTTTTTCAATTCTCTGTATTTCTATCATTATTACTATAGATCCCTAATTTCCAATATTTCCTAAAAATTGTGGAAATCCATGATATTTGCTTATTCAGGGTGTCTAGCGTTCCTCACCCAAAAAAATCCAGGACTTTTCCAGGTTTTCCATGACAAAAGATTAATTTTTTCAGATGCCTTTTTTAATCATTACAATAAACTTTATTAGTTAGAATACGTATAATTCAATGTATAAAATTATTATATATCGCTCAATAATTTCAAATTTAATATAATAGGACGATGTCATATGGAATCTAAAACATTGTTTATATGGAGTTTCGGTGAATTGTCGTTTTCAGTGTATAAATGGTGAGAAATTTGGGCTATCTTTTTGTTTTTCAATTTCATTTGATATTTTTCAACTATTGGTCAGCATTTTCTCCATTTGAGATTTCGCAGTGCGACAGACAAAAAATATATTGTCCAAAATTAGTGGTTTGGGCCACGCTAGAACCGTTGTAGCCATGGCTGCCATGATCCGCCCTCATGGAACCCTGGGCACATCAACCTCAAATTTTGGATATTATATTATTTGTCAAGAGATTTAAAAATTGTAATTTTTGAGCGAACAAAGGGCGAGAGAGTCAGTTGCTTGCGAGTTACCGAAATGCGAACACAAGGCAAGCAATTGAACGATAAACCGAGCGTGCGCGTACATCCGAGATTATCCGAGCGACTATAATCGTATTTCCGAGGGTTCACTTGATTGATGTATGAGTTGTCTAGTGCTGATCACTTCAAATATATCCTTTATTATTTTTAATATTCGGGAGTTCGGTTTATTCTAATGAAACCTCTTCCCCTCACGTAGTGTGAATTCTGTGCTTTGTGACTTAGTGATTTGTGTTTCCAACATTTCAGAAATATTCAAGAAGCTTGAATTTCAAGATGGTGACCATTACGCAACAAGCGTAGTTCAAGCTGCTGAGTCAGGCGTTCGGATAGACAAAATGGCTGGAAATTAGGAGAGACGGGGATCATCGGGCGTCGGAAGAGGCAGAGGGGGATGGGCTCCGACTGGAACTATAGGAACCCAGTAACAAAAAACTAATTGCGACAAATTGCGGCGAATTACCATTTTTGAATTCGCCCGAATCTTGCTTTCTGATTCGTTAAAACGAATTGAGCCCGCATGAACTAAATGCATGTCAATTCGCCTTAATTCGTGGTGAAGGTCATTTCGACAAAAATTAATAAAAAGTGCATATTTGAAACCTCGAACCAGCGATCCCAAGTGTATGAGTCCAGAGGGCGACCACTGAGCTACGGAACTCTTTGACAGATTTTTACAACGGATCCTTTATGGCGAGCGCGTTGGTTATACCTAACGAATTCGATTGAATAGACCAGTCATTAACTGCATTCGCGCTGACGAATTTAGGCGAATTGGAGTTTGTCTTCAAATCGGGCGAATTGAATGAATTGGCCTGCACTGAAATTAATTTGTGCTGATGAATACACACGAATTGGTTCCCCTAAAAATTTTTTGCTGAATTCGGGTGAATAGGATATTTGAAGATTTATATAACTTTTGCCGAATTTACACAAATTCACAGCCTGCTTCAATTCGTGATTGTCGTAAAGCGAGATTTACGAAGTCTCTTAGCGTATTCTTCTCAATTCGCCCCAATCAGTTTCTTTTTACTGGGAGAGGAAACACGTCGGCCTGGTAACTCAAAGGTACCCAATGAGGCTAGTGGCGGAGAAGGCAGTCAGCTCCAGCCTCCTATCTCAATGCTCAACGTTCATCGGTTATATTATATAACGTTATACGTTATATATACAGTTATACGGACCTGGCGCCCTCCACGCAATTAATTAACCGAGACTGCTGCAGCCTCTACCAAACCTGACAATGGAACAAATGCTTTGGGCGATGATGCAGTAGGGTCAACGGCGTGAGGCGAGACTTCTCCAACTAGTGGACAATTTTTGCGTGAATCGAGTCATGCATCTGGTTCAACAGGAATTGGAGTTGTATATGGCTCCGAGGCAGTATCAAAGTAGCACATAATACCTGATCTCAGCAAGAGCATATAGGATTTCAAGCGCAGATTGGGATCGTCTCAAGCTAAAGTGTGGATCGGAACACTTGATAGTATGAAAAAACTCCATCACTGGCCGTACAGCTTTGCTCTCGTGTACGCTAAAATACATTTAAAAAAGGGCGCTCGTGACTGGTAACTTCTTTACGAGGACTTCAAGGTTGGAAATAATTTAAAGCTGGTTCTGGGGGTTCGTATGTCATCACGGAGAGCAAGTCATCTAAATGATAAAATATGTCACAGAGAGTTCAGGAGGAGAGTGAATGAATGACAAACTATTTTTATGCGAAAGTAAAGTTACGTGTGGAGTTGGGTTTGGATTTGCGCGACACTAAAGAATAGGTGTTAATGGGACTTTGGTCCAGAGATACATGCTGTGCAATGTCTGCACGCTGTCACGAAAATGTCAACGAATTATTACACGATATTATTTTTTTTTTGAGCGGCTTAACAATCAGCGCGCAGAGAGAATTAGAATGGATAAATCAAGTAAACCGGATACGACTCAATGTAACAAAACGAGTTCAAGTCAGTCGAACTCTAATGAGAGAAGCGTTGATAATCCGAGTGTCTAAACTCATAGACCTCAGAAGACGAGGAAGGAAAGTGACAGGTCGTCACGCAATCAACCGATCGTCGGCCACCTGTCAAAAACGAGGAAGGCAAACCGAAATGTTATAACTGTGAATTGTACGGACATTTTTCTATAAATTGCCTGGAACCTAAGAGAGAAGAATCGTGTAAGAAGTGTCACTAAAGGGACATACTCAACGACATTGTACGGCAAAACCGGAAGTGAATAAAATTGAAAGCAATTCAAAAAATCACGCTCTAGTGAAATATTTGAAAGTGGTATTCGTGAACGGCATTAATCTCAGTGGTCGAATAGATCCTGGAAGTTCGGAGTGCATCATTAGAATTTCGAAAGCGCGTTCGGTAAATAGTGAGGTTAAAAAAGCTGATATTGTTCCTAACAGTTGGAGACCAGCAAGTTATAAAGTTGAGTCCGCCGGTCTTATAACGGCAGATATGACTGTTGACGGAGTGACAGTTCGCAATGTTACGACTTGAGTTGAATCAGATGATCATCAAAAGGTGGATGTAATGGTCAGTAGATTATTCACAGATGCCCCAACGGTCGACTACTTCAAGGAAGGAGACATATTGCAGTTCAAGAAGAGAGAAGACGTCTATTTATTGGAGTTACCAGCTGTTAGTGCAGTAGTGTAACAATTTTGTTCTGTTAATTCAGGAAGCATTCAACCGCCGTCAGTTGTTTTTATTAATGTGATTGGTAGTGAGGCGAGGATCTAAAAATTGCTCTTGTAAATGTGAGCGACAAAGTGGAGTTGGTCAAAAAACATACTACACTTCGACGAAGATATATTACCGAAGATGTTACAAGAATGTTACCGAAGAGGAGCCCATCTACGAAGGTAACCCAGCGAAAGAAATTTAAGATGATTTGGTGCTTATTCGTAATAAGTATTTTGTTGCGGTATCGAGAAATTTAGCGGAACTAGGTTGTACTTCTTTGACCGAAATGGAGTACAAAGGAAAGGAGGATAGTACTCTTCCGTGGAGTTAACCACATAGGGCGAGTAATTCTGAGCGATCAACGATTGAAGAAATTTTATGGATTGCAGAAGGTTGAGTCTTGTAACGGATACAAAGTCGCTTTATGCTGATCCTGTAAAGGAAAAAAATGGCGATCTGCGACTTGTCGACTACAGAAAGTTAAATCAACAAAGTATGCGACTATGTCGGTCCTTTTGTAAAATCTGCGGCTAGGAACATGTATATGTTAGCGATTTTCGATATCTTGACAAAAGTTATCTTAAAAACTATGCGCGATACTTCTGTGATCAATGTGGTTAAAGCATTGGAAGACGTGATACACTCAAAGCCCGATATAAGCCCAGTTTTGGGAGTTGCTTCGCACTGGCCTTGGGCCTAAACGGGATCCCTCGAAACATGAACAGTCAGGGACGTGTGAACCATTTCCTAATATTACGCCATCTCCGAACGTGAGTTCGAACCTGAGTAAACGCGCACTGCGCCTTTATCTATACGCTGCTGGCATTTCACGCTTGGTTGAACACAGTCTGTCGCCCCGACCGCTGAGAAACTGCGGGGGCCAGCAGTCGGCCAGCAGTTCTAGGAAGGCGCAAACCGGACGGGATTTTATGGGGGTTCGAGTGTATTAGGTTATGGAGCTCCAGCCCGGATTATTTCGGATCGAGGGTCGTGCTTCACCTCCGATAAATTCAGAGAATTATGCTGCAAACATGGCATCAAACACTCTCTAAATTCACCTCGCCACCCTCAGACTAACGGATTGGTAAAAGGGAAAAACTATACACTGATTCCAGCAATACAAGAAAGCGTTCTCAACACTCAAGAAAAAGACTGAGATAAGTGCCTAAAGGTTGCTCAGAAAAATCTGAATGAGTCACCTAACAAAACGACGGGAAGAGCCCTTTCGAGTTACTTTTCGGCTATATCAATCGTCACGGCGAGGGTGAATTATGCAAACTTACACTTGATGATGAGACTCGTTATACAAGTCCATTGATCTTAAGAGAAAAGGCGCGAGCAAGAGTCTTTAAGAAGCAGAAGAAAAAAAAAAGCACGACAAAAATACAGCGACGCACGTAAAATTCAAAATAGGCGATATAGTCCATATGAAGGACTATGAGTCCTATGAAGGAGCAAACAGGAGAGTCTACTAAGCTTCAAAGGAAGTTCAGAGGACCTTTAGTGGTCACAGCGGTTATTCCTTCTGATACCTATGGTATCGCAGATCTGCGAGTGGACAAGAAGGGGCGTAGATATGCCTCAGCAAGCCAACTTAAAAATTGGCGAGCACCAATAAATGAAGTTTCGGTTATCAGCGTTGAAAATAGCGAGGATGAAGACGACTCTACCTTAGTTTATCAAGAACCTGCCCATTGCGATGAAAATTGCATCATTAGTGAAAGTGTGAACAGTGATACCGATGATATAAATTCGGTTATGCAAGGTCAAACGACTAGGGTGTGTTTGACGTCCTCCACAGAGATACGGAGATCCTATGTAATAGAATGAGCGTGTAATGCGGTGTGCGATTAAGAATTGTGTTTGTGAGTGCGAATAAAATTCAAATGTATCAAGTTGTAATCTTTTTTCCATGCAAATAACTTGAGATAAAGTTGATCCTTAGGATGGCCGAAAGTAAGCGGTTTCAAATAACTTGGATTATTGGCGCAACCTGTAAGAGGGCGTAAGCGTTTTTAAGCGAATAAAGGGCGCGAGAGTCAGTCGCATACGAATTGCTGAAATGTGAACATAAGGCAAGCAATTGAGCGATAAACCGAGCGTGTACGTATCCGAGATTGTCCGAGCGACTTTAATTGAATTTCCGAGAGTTCACTTGATTGATCTATAAGTTGTCTTATGCTTATCACTTTGAATATATTCTTTATTATTTCTAATATTCGGAAGTTTGGTTTATTCTAATGAAACCTCTCCCCCTCTCGTAGCTTGAATTCTGCCCTTTGTGCTTCAATGATTTGTGCTTCCAACACAAACACCAATTCACAGTTGTAGAAATAATTTTTGTTCTTGAAAGTGAGAAAGATAGGACAATTTTCTCCTTACTTATGCACTGAAAACGATATTTCACCTAAACTTTACACGAAGAATGCTTTATAGTATATCCTACCGCATGACATCTTTCTACTACATTTGATATCATTTATCTATAGATCAGCGCACAGTCCCTTGAAATTGGACTGCGGCTTCAGCATACAATTCTGTTTACCTTCAACCCTAGAATGATAAACCGGGGTAATACTTTACCCCATTCAAAATTTACAGGACGCGCTTAACCTAACCAGGTCAACTTCCGGTCCGGAACCCTAACCATAATTCATTTCAACTACACTGGGACCTCGACATACTTCCCCTCGAATTACTGCCTTCCTCGTAGGTAAGGGTTCGGAGGCGGCGAGAGAGACTATTGCCGCCGGCCTCGCATTCGTAGGTATGGGGGTCCGAGAGGCCGAGAGAGGGGCGCGCTAGCTCAGCGGAGTTAAGCATTCCCTCTAACTGCCTACATCGTAGAAATTCTTGGAAAAGTCTCACGGTAAAAGTAAGCAATGCCGAAACTTGAGTTTCTAATGTATTCGGCAGTCGACTCGACCAGTGAGCGAATGAGTTAAGTGTCGTTTTAAGCATGAATTTTAAAGTTCGAAGAGTGAAAAAATTTGTTTGAATCCTTAGTCCTGGGGCCTCGAGCTGCTGACAGAAAAGTGAAAACCTACTGTGAACGGTGTCATCATCCATTTTGTAAGCAGCACAAGATCATTCTGTCTTCTGATTGCTCCGCTTCAGAACAATGGTCATGTTCAAGGACTATTTCCTTATTTTTGAACATTTTCAACAATATTTTGGGTTATTCATAATTAATATGAATTTAAATAATAAATTTTACTGTTAATTTTGAATGATTTTCCCCATTCGTCAGTTTCCTCTCATTCCATCTAATTCATACGTTCAAATAATAGTCAATTTTGTGAAATTTTTAGTTTTTTGTCGTTCTTAACAACTTCTTCAATTTTTTTCTCAGTAAATAGAATGTTACTATTACTATTGTCTTTATTATTCAAAAACGAAGAAAATTCACAGTACTAAAGTTGTCCTACTGCAAATAGAAAGCATTGTGCCACGGTACAAGTTTGGGGTGATGCATGACCCCAGTTAACCGTTAGAAGATGAGTCAGCTATGTTTACCAGTGTAGGGTTGAAAATCATAAATCAACCGCCACATATTTTCTAACAGAATTAAGTTATGAAGATTTAGGATTTCACAAAATTGTAGTAAATTAAAAAAAAAATTGAATTCCGTCAACGGGGGCAACGATGCGCTACCCGGGATAACGTTAGCCGCCTCATAACTTTGTTAAAAAAACATGCTTTTTCGCCTATTTACAAGTTTCACAATATTGCCTTCTTATTGTTTCAATAAAGCTTAAAACCTTACACAGTCTCGTTGTCTTATTAAAATGATAAATTTGTCACTAATTTTTCCAGTTTGAAGCGAGAACGCGTAAATACGTTATCTTGGTAAAGGTGCCGTAGCCTATTTACAAATTTCACAATATTGTCTTCTCATTGTTTCAATAAAGTTCAAAATGTTACACGATATTTAGATCAGTTAGTTCGTAAATTTTAATGAATTTTGATTTCGACCCTTATGGATTCAAATGCACTCAAAATGCATCCAATTTCACGACAAATTTCAATTTTTGCGCCACAAAGCCCTGGAAATTACTAGTAGTGTTCCCTCGAAGTTTGAAATGAATCTCTTGATTAAAGGTCTTGAACCTCGGGTTAAATATATTTTTTACTTGATAAAAAATTGTACAATTATTTTTACACTTATTTTTATATTATACACTTTTTTATATTATTTCCAAACTTGCTTATATTATTTTTTGGCTCAATTGATACTTATTTAGAGAAATAATTTTTTTTTCAAAAATTTCGCGAATTTATCATTGTTGTGGATTAATGAAATAATTCATTTTTAACTGTATATCTCGAAGAATTTCAAATGGGCTCATATGCACCACCTATTAAAAATGTTGCGCCAGTTACATAATATAAAAAAGCAATTTTATGCACAAAATTAATATGAAAGTGAAGAAATACTGGTGTTATTTGTAACATCCATCATGCCCCACCCTGTCATATAACACGCTATTTTCTTGCATTCGGTGCAAAAATAATTGTGCAATTTTTTATCGATTAAAAAAAAACGTAACCTGATGTTCAAGACCTTTGAACGCTAAGAAGTGTTAATTTTTTTCTGTAGAAATGACAGATACCTTATCTCAAAGTGATAAGTATAAGAATAAAATGATGGTAGGCATCACTGAAAATAATTTTACCCCAATTTCATCTGAATACTGATCTTAAAAGTAAAAAAATCGCCCTCTATAGGAGGTTTGAAATTCATGATGAACTTTTTTCATATATCTTAGATATTGTTGCCTTGAATGATTAAGAATGACCGTGAAAAATTAAAAATGAATGCCATTAATAGAAAACTACCCTTAAACATTTGAAAACTACCCCTTAGAACGATATTTTGCTTCTTTCATAGTTATTCACATAATTTCTCACAAGAAAAGTTCTAGGATGACTTCAGAAATATTGCGTAAATATTTCAAAGTTTTTAAAAATAATTTAAAGACAATTTGAGTTCCGGTTTTTGCACTTTAAATTATCCTTTAATAAAAAAATGGTGAAATTCAAACTAGGATACTACCCTCAGAAGTCAATAACTACCTTCTGCAAAGAATAGAAAGTTATATTTTGTTTCTCTGAAAATTGAAAAAGCATGAACTTTCTATCCTTTAAAGAGGGTTACTGTTTTTGCCTTCTAAGGATAGTACACTAGTTTTCATTAGTTAATATGAGGTAATATTACTAAAAGGAATGTTATTGAAAGTGAAAAATTAATTATTTCAGTATATGCTTATTATTAAATCAGTTTAATGAATAACAGCTTTTGTTTAAAAGAAAAAAATTCAATTGATACTTAATTAGAGAAACAGAAATTTTGTTTCAAACTTTTCGCGGGTTTATCATTGATTTGGATTGATGAAATGATTTTTTTCAACTGTATAATATATATAAATATCAATATATAGTATGCATTCCTGGAAAAGTAGAAGTATCGTTGATGCAATTCAGCTTTGCGTGATGCAGTTTTGTTTCGAAGAAATTAACGTTTCGAAAACTGTAGACATAAAAATCCCTTCAGCTGAATGGGCTAGTAGCGTTAAAAAAAATTCCTTGTGAAATTGAAAAAGCTCTGATAATAAATAAAATTACAAAAAGAAATATTTTTAAACTGCCCCTGTGGAAAAAGTCCCGTTTCTAAAAATTTTTAATTTACCGTCAGGGAAACTCCGAGGGATCCTCGAGGGCAATCATAACGGCAACCAGAAGGGACGCCCATATTGAATCCTTATGGATTAGCATGTCGTTACTATGAAAGGGTACACCTGGATTGCCCCCATGGGCTCCTCATGGTCTAAGGGCAATATATTAGGTCCCCTTCGGGGGCACTCTCCACTTTTCCTCACGGGTGGCTTAAATATTTATTTTATTTTGAAAAGTTACCTTTTTAAAATTTTTTGCGGCCAAATAAGGCATTGCTAATAGGCTAGCACACCGGAAGTATAGTGATCAAGATTTAAGGATTCAGGATTTTGCAAAAACGAGGAATGGAGTAATTGCATGATTTTTAAATAATATTTTTTCATATACTCATTTTAAGCTCGTGCAAGTTCTTCATTTATTGTCGTTGTGAAATCTTGAATCTTCATAACTCAATTCCTAAAGGAAGTACGTGAAGATTAATTTATGATTGTTGAAAGTAAACAAAATTTTGTACGTCACATTTTCTCAAGGTTCGATTCGAAATCTCTACAAGAATGTATTATGAGATAGCGAATTATATACTTCAATGAATGCTGCGTCTAGTCGTCCCGAATTTTATGCTTTTGGCTAGTCACCCCCAATTTTGGGATGACTAGCATTTTTCACACATTTGACTAGTTTTCACGGAAAAATCCGCTTTTATAATCTCATTTCTTCTAATATATAATTTCCCTGATTCTTCATGTTCAGATGCAAATTTTTGAAGGAAATAGTAAATAATAAGATATGTACAAAATAGGAATTACTTTCAATCGAATCTCTTCAAACTTTCTTAATGTTCATTCCTTTCGGGGATTTGTAACGCGGAAAACCATTTAAATACTTATACGAGGTCTGTCCCAAAAGTATCCGACCTATGTTCATATCTTCGCGCGGTGAGACGCAGGCGTACTCTAGAG
>JAUMHM010000051.1:3889157-3904367 GCA_032362435.1 Melikaiella ostensackeni | reverse complement strand
CAGGTTCGAAAATACAAAAAAAAATTAGATTTAGAATTTTTCACAAAAAGCCATTTACTGTACATTTGGTGCGGGGTTCTTTGTTACTATAAAATTGATAATAATTATAGGAAAAGAAAAAAAACTCGACATCGTTACCTCATAATTTATGTGTAGAGAGTGTACAAAATTTCAAAAGGATCGGTGCTGTAGATTTTGAGTTACAGTCGTCACCGACTTTAAAAATGCAATGTGTGAGAAAAACGCTTTGAAGTTTTGTACACTCGAAAATCCAAAATTGAACATTTAAACGAGTGTTTTTTCTATACTTACACAGAATAATCGATGCTATGCTCGTAGAGTGAACAGCTTTCATCTGCAATGTTTAGAGCATCTTTTTGCTCATTTCTATGTAATCTACGAGAAAATCTGTGTATCCGTCACTATCCGTTATTTTTATAAATTCACAAAATTTTGATGAATGTGAATCATCACATTTCCGTGCTGGCTATACTAGCTAAACGTGCTTCTACTAACGCGCGACGTACGTTTGCGAATGTACTGCGTAGTAGGAGCTTGAACGAAGGTGGAGGCGCAAGTGTTACATTCAGACTGTCACTGTTTCACTGGTAAAAATGTACCTTCTCGTTCCTCATGATTGTATCGGAATATTTAAGGTTTATTGCAAAAAGTTTAAGAATACTGAACCGTTTTAAATCAGCTAAATAATTTTTGTTGCTGTAAAACCTAATCTAGAGGAATATAAAAATATAAAATTAGGAGATCGAAATACATTTTTTTGCAACACATGCACGGATTGTTCGATTTTCGAAACATGTATAGCGTGCAAAAAGTGGCAAATTCTGGAACCGTGCGAAAATAGTATATTGTGTGACAGTGAGGAAAATGAGCAGTTGTGGACGAGGGCTGCAATTCACACGTGTCAGAACAGCACTTTCCGTAACTGTTACAGGCGATATTTTTTGTGCAAACGTAAGGCATGTTTGATTCGAGAAATAATGAAAACAATCTTCGTCTACTATTCCTTCGCGCCCACTTACCCGTGTGGCAAAAAAGACGAGGAGTGCGAGTAAGAAGTTTTTGAAACATAAAGCCAATAGTGAGGGTATTTTGACAATGATATTGAACAGTGGTTGACTTATTACGAGGAAAATGAAATTATTATGTCTATTTCGACACTACTTATTAGAAAACGAAAGTGAAAATATACATATTTGCAGTCCAATTTCACAATGTTCAATTTTAAATATACGTAAAAGAATCCATGGAAAAAGCGTCAGTGTTACGTGTGAAATTTGAGCATTGTTCGATTGAATATGGATTAACAGAATGTTCGTTGTTCGACATTTCATTTTTCAAATGAGTACTGTCTCGTATCTACACGTGAATTTTACATTAATAGTCGTTCGAATGTACATTGACCCATTCTACATTCTAAATTAATAACTTGGCGAGTAAGTTTAATTTAACGCCGTTCGATGCTATAGTCGATACGACACGTAACGATTCTACATTTCCTAATGCAACGAATAAAGACATGCGAATGACAACTGGATAATGACCATGTGAGGTTACATTTACAGTAACGCATTCGAGATGCCAACTTCAAATCGTCCTTATCCAGTTGTCATTCTCATGTCTTCAAATATTTCCGATTAGAAAGATTGTTCGACACTGCGCTATCTGTTTTGTTATTGCCCGGCTTTAAAGTGCGCCCGATTCTACACAACTTGATTCTACATTCCAAAGTAAAACTTGCTCACTGTTGCTCGATACAACATAATTCATTGTTGTATGTTGTACCGGGCAGCAGTGGGCAAAGTTTACTTTGAAATATAAAATCATGTGATGTAAAATTGGATGCACTTTATTAATTTCTTCAGATGCAAAACCAGGTATTGACGAAACAGATAATGTAGTACCGAACAATCTTTACAATTAGGAATACTTGTTGTATTGGGTAATGTAAGATCATTGTGTGTTGTATAGACCATCAAATGCTTACAAGCACTCCTCAAATGTTAAATCGAACATTGTAAAGTTAGGCTGAAATGAAAAAACGGGGTAGTGTTCTAAGAATCATGATGTGGATTTCTTTATAAAATTGTTTATAAAATAAACAATATTGTTCGTTGATGAAGTAACATAAGGAAAGGATTTGGCCAAGAAATTTGAAATTGATTTCGTTAAAACAGGAAATCTGCCGGTTCAAAAATGACGTAAATCTGTATTGGTTTATAAATTGTATTTAAACAATCAACAAATATTGTTGTCAGGCAAAGTATCCTAATAAATAAAGTCCTTTCTGAGTCATTCGCGGTCGATTTCGTAGAAAAACGACATCCATTTGTTGACAAGGAGTCATGTTGTGAATGTTTTTATAAAATTGTTTATAAAATAAACAATATTGTTTTTTGATATACTCGTAGTATCATAAGGGAAGGATTTTGTCAAGAAATTTAACATTGATTCCGTGGAAAACAGGTGATCTGCGGGTTGAAAATTGACGAAAACCTGTATTTGTTTACCAAGTTTATTTAAAGAATTGAAAATTGATATAAGGCATTTAAATATCGTGCATATTGTTCATGGTTGACGAATGTTTAATCAATTCTTTTGAAAGAACGGAGTCTCGAGCGAGAAATAAGTGAAATATGTATTTGTTTATGAAATAAAAATTACTTTGGATTAAAAAAAGTAGTAACTATTGTTTTTACTTACCGTAAACCAGGCCTGAGTGGCGCATTTGTGGGGAAAGCGGCGCACGCTTAATTCTGTATTCAAAACGCGATAATGCTTCTTCCACGTTTTTCAATTGAAGTTTTACAATTGTTACTTGCAAGCCTTTATATTTTTACCCTAGAAAAAGCAAATATAGCATTCAGAAATGCAGAATCAGGGGTGCGCCGCTTTCCCCCACATGTGCCGCTTAGGCCCGGCTCACAATATATTTCGAAAAATTTTTTTTTAATCATGTCTCCACGTATTTTCAATCTTGAAGTAGCACTTTCGCTCATTTTTTTGTTAATAACAAGATAAATAAATATTTTTAAATGTATCCCCCGGGATATTATTTGTAAGAAGTGTCTTTACTGACTTAATGATGTTTTACATAAATATGAGTAGTTGCAACAAAATGGGAGGGTTTTCTAAAAAAAAAAGTTTCCACTTTTTTCAATACAAACAAAAAATATTCAAAAATCGGCTCCCACGAATCTAGTCCCTAGACTAATATGTCAGAAAACCTTTTTTTTACCACCGTGCGATGGTAGCGCAATGTGTCACCTTGGTGCTGTAAAGAACTACCAATATCTGGCCCTGGGCACCCCTGGGAGTCGCATTCAGTACTCAACCTCTATAAAGGATGCTTTTCGACGCAGGTAAAAACGTCTTCTCCGACGATATGGTCTTCTGAATTTTCGGCGAGGAATATGGTATCTGTAATAAACATGCTTGGCGTCCCGGTACTACTTGCACCTTAAGTCGTCTGTTCCGCGACTTCACGTCTCACACTGTCAATGTGGTCGCAAAATGCTTAATCTCGATTGTCTTGACAACAGGATCATTCTGGATATAGCGCACATCACCTCAAATGGACAAAACCCTCTTCTTGAAATGGTCATGAAACACGAGTATGTGGACAGCAGAGCGTTTCTGTACAAAGTAGCAGAGGAGGCTGCTGAAGCACTTGGCCTCGACTTCAGCATCAAGGGTGAGAAAAATGCATCAAACATAATTCATCTCGAGTACTCACTTCTAAAAGCCCGAGTGAAGAAAGCACAAGAGAGCAACATCCTCCAACAGCTCCACGACAAGGGGATGCATCTTGCATCGTTTTCTTTCCTTGAAACACCCGGGCTGAAGTCGGGCATGGAGGGTTTTATTTTCGCTTGCCAAGGTGGTTTCATTTTCACCTTAGCATAACGTGCGCATTTTGAGTCAAGACATTCCCGACGATAGTTGCAGAGCGATCATGCGCACCCCGAGCAGGTCTTCGGTGATCGAGTTGTTCAACTCACGCGAAAACGGCGTACATTCAACAGCACAATGGGGCAATAAGAGTGCTTTATTACCTTCACTGTCACTCTTAGAGCGTTGGCCGCGATACCGTTCCGCCAAATGCTCCAAGGGAGATAGTCAATTTTTCGAGAACAAGAAGTGCCGAATGTACTGGAACTACATGTTCCCGACAATTGTTTCTGTCGCGCACACGATGCCTGATATAGCTCTCCTTGACTTTGAGAAATAACTGTATTCGTCATCGAATTCTCGGTACAATATGCCTGGAAACTTGCGAAGAGAATGCAGAAGGCGGTCATCCTTTAGTATCTCTGTGTCCTTAAGAAGCACGAGACCACCTATCTCATGGTCGTAAGGTACAGCTGATGCTGTACCGCGATTTAGCCGGCAGCAAATGTCATTTTCTGGAATGTCACCCTTTTCCGGTTGAATCTCGTGTTTGTCTGGGAGACAAAATTTCTATATATAGTTTGTATTTGTATTTGAATTTTTATGGTGGGCAGGGGGGGGGGATGTATCTGTCGCTCAGGCTATAAATCCCATTGAGCCATACCCGTGTTTATTCTCAAAGCAGTAACCAAATTCGGGCACCAAGGCACAGTAACCTATGCGTGCTTTTTTGAAAACAAAGTGTGCATCTTTCCCTATGCCATCTGGTAGCCTACCTAACCCGGTTAGAAAAAATTTTCATTGGTACCGGCACAGGGATCTAGCCCCCAGTACTACTGTTCAGAATACTGACGCGTTATCGCTTGAGCCACCTGGAATCTTTTCTAGATATATACTCTATTCCCTGAGAGAATAACATACAGACGCGCATCTTTACGTATTTGGGCGGAGATACTGTCAAAGAAAGAGTTGCCTGGGTGAAAGTGCCCAATATTAAAGCAGGTACTCAATTTTTTAAGACGTTCAGGAAGCGTGCGGGTCAAGTTTCTTGAAGGGCATCTCTGACAGGAGTCACGTGACGAAACTGATGCTCGATTTTCAATCTTCATTTTTGGAACGATTTACTCTTTCTTTAAATAAACTATTGCTCTGAAAGTTTAAGAAACGCAAAAGGAAACAGTAACTTACGTTCGTATACATCATTTGAGTCGAAATTTGTAAACAAAATTCTTTCGAAGAAATTGAAACTGGAGCAACGTCAGAATTTTGTTTCAAACAACTTATATCCACACGAAATGAGATATCGAGTTGAAATTTTCGGAAATGACATGAACGGCACTAAGGAACATTTTTATGATCCTAATTATTTGCAGTTGAAAAAGAAATTTTAATGAAAAACTAAGTTTGGAGAATTACCGACCGTGACGGGCTACGTAACGAAGTTCACAATGACAGTAAGTGACAGGTCTCGGGTTGACATGAGGATCCTAATCGAACCTAACCGCAAAAAAACTCGGTTGCGAAAATGGAATGCTGTTCATGGTTTCTACAGCACGGTCGGTAATTCTTCAAATTCAGTTCTTCATTAAATTTTTTTTACAAGTGCAAACAATTAGGACCATAAAAACGTTCCTTAGTGCCGTTTATGTCGTTTCCGAAAATTTCAGCTTGATATCTCATTTCTTGTGGATATAAGTTGTTTGAAAAAGAATTCTGACGTTGCTCCAGTTTTAATTTCTTCGAGGATTTTTTTTTACAAATTTCCACCCAAATGATGAACATAAACGTAAGTTACTGTTTTTTTGTATTTTCCAAAGTTTCAGAGCGATATTTTATTTACAAAAAGAGTAAATCGTTCCACAAATAAAGATTAAAAATCAAGTATTAGTTTGGTCACGTGACTCCTGTTAGACATGCCCTTAAGAAAGGATCGCCCACAGCAGAGACAGGCTGAATGCTCGTGACAGAATAATTTAATTTTTAACACATTTGAACATAAGATATGTACAGAAACTTCTCTATAAAGTGTCCTACGGACATTTTCAAATAAATTTGGAAAAGTTAAATTAGACGTTACACAACTTTGCATGATTGTTTGTTTATAATTGAAAAGAAATAAAATAGGTGAACTCAATTAATTGAATTCAAATTAAAGTTCTACTTTACTAATCATGAGAAAATAAAGTAATGGTTTGAATAATAGTCGTAAACAAAGAATGAAGTGAATGAAATTGATATATTCTTCCAGTCAACTAAATGGAGTCGTATTATTCAATTAAAATCACGATTGCATTTTTCATTTCCTATCACATGTTATGTGAGTATTTTTTATTCACTGAAATAAAAAATAAATATGTGTATAAATATTATAATATAATAATGATATATATAATAATATATAATATAAATTAGAAAGGAAATTACATATCGTGAAGGCTTCATGTAGTAACACCACGACAGTCACTGTCTGTCGATCCGAACTCGGCACTGGTTTCACCTGTGACATTAATAACAATGGAGTGGATCAGTTGATCTACACTGTCATCGATGTCCCAAAATTTCTTTTCGTCCTCTATGCTGTGCCTCACAAAGTTCTTCCAGATTTCTGGTGTAACTCGATCCATTCCTTCCTGAATTAATCTTCGTACATCTTGTATCTGCAATAAAAGTAAAATTTGTTATATAATTATGTTGACTGTTATTGTTACATATTTGTCGGAATCGGATTCTTACCTAAAAGTGGAATTGTTCGTTTTGACGTAATTTTTTACCACTGACCAGACCATCTCGATGGGGTTCAGCTCGCAGTGATACGGTGGCAGTCGAAGAACTGTTTTGTTTGACTTTTTTGCCAATTCATCTATGACATATTTGTCATAGTGTTCCTTCATAGCAGCTGTCACTCTCAAGAGTTCAGCTTTCGTTATAGTTATGTCGACCTCTTTTCCTTTCTCTCGTATCCAATTCTGTATTTTATCCATTCTCCAGCTCGTAGTTGGTAACTTTTCTCCTTTAGCGGAATGGTGCGGTGCATTGTCCATTACTATTACGCTGTTGTCATCCAAATATGGTAAAATTCTCTGAAACCATTCGAAGAATGTGTCTCCATTCATCTCGTCATGGTAATCAGAAGAATTTTTTTTTAGACTCAAAGCATAACAGTCCTCTTCTGGAACAAAGCCATTTTTACTGCCAATGTGCAGTATAATTAACCTCTTTCCTTTTCCCGCTCCATTTGGTGGACCCGTTGTGAGTCATCGAAGAAACGCATTTTTGGCTGATGTAACGGTCTTATCAAACCAAGCCTTACTCGTTACATCCCCCGCATTAACCCGTTTCATCGAGGTAGTAAATCGTTCGTCCTCCCAAGCGATATTGTCTGATGACCCTCAGGTAGTCCCTTCTCCAGGTGATCAAATCTTGCCGCTCTGTTAAAAAACTGTTTCTTCTCCGCTTGGTGTACGTAAAGTTGAGATCTTTAAGGAGACTAAAAAACGTGTGGCGCTTGAAATTCGGAAGGTCATCATCCTCATTCACACTCGTTGAAACTTTATCAACATTCGGTAACTTGCCGGCCAAATAAAACGCATGGACCTTTCTCATAATTGCATTTCGGTCAAATTCGTCAACCGTTTCGAGGAGCTTCACCCGTTTCTTTGTACTTTTTGGTGATTTCACTTGCCCCTCCCTCTCGTATTGCAGCAGAGTGTTTTTTATAGTGGATTTTCCAACTTCTATTTCGCTCCAGATCTCGTTCACTGCTTTACTTTTGGATATCTTAGAATTTTCAGCTACTTTCGTCTTATATAAATTTAGAATCATTCTTTTCTTCTTTCTGCGAACCACCTGAGAAAGAACAGTCGGTGAAGGTAAGCATACAAACATTGTCGACATAAATTTATTTTTCTTCTGAAAGTGATAAATTTCCAACTGCTCACAAGTAATTTTGAATTGTTTGAAAAAGTATAATTTCTTTAACCCTTTTGCGCACACCCAACCTTATCAATGTTGTTACAGATCTTGGATACCCAGGTATCAAAGGTATCTTCATTTTTTAAATAAAAAATCGTCCAGACCAAGCAGCGTCATTATTTTGCCTGAAATCGTTGCGAAACCTATACCCTCCCTTCATAAAATTGTCTTATCACTTATCCAATGAAAATAATTTATGTCGAAAAATGCACACCTCGAAATGAAAATATCAACGGCATAATGCATATAAACATTAAAACATTATTTACCTTTCCTTTTTCGTATCTTCTTATTGGTGATAAAACCAGGGGCGGTATTGGTTCTTCTTCCATCGCGCACGTTACAAAAAATCAGAGAAATTGCACTTACACAATTATTGATGCGATTGAGTTATTTCTCAGAGAGCTTAGAGCAGAGAGGTAGATCCGTGTGTCTCGAATCTCTGAGGAAACTGAAAATTTTTTTGCAAAGTGGGAATGAAACTTTCAAATTTATGATGTACTATTTTGTTTGAAAATTTCAATGCAACTGAAAGCATAAATCTTACTTCCTAGAGGCCCTAGGGTCGTCGGATCATAAATTCGTCAAGCTTCTTGAGGCTTAGTGCATTTTTCGAGTAACAGTTTCAAATTTGCATTGTACAAATCCATGTAAAAACCGAATTCATTTTAAATGACGCAGGTTCTACATTTGAAATCGCAGAATTTTACGTGGACGAAGTATGTGGTTTTTAGATTAAATTAGGCGATATGTTCTTTTTCCATTTGCGACAAAAAAAAATTCAGAAAGTTATGCGTATTGCAATTTAATCCATAAATCCATAAAGTGCGAAAAAACTTTGGGAAACGCTGATAGACTTTAGTGTAGCGTAGCCAGTTTAACCAGCTGCAGCTACAGCAGCACAGATGCATTGAAGAAGGCCCGCCTACTCCTTGCGTAGCTGCGCAAAGTGGACGTAAGTTGGTCCGCCTGTAGGTTATTCTCTCGGGGAATAGAGTACACTTAAAATGTTCCGTTTTCATTCACCGGGAGCACGTTCACCTCTAGGAATTACACTCCCGCCCGGCGATACCGCGTAAAAATAAAGCGACAACCACGTCTCGTTACCGCGAGATAAGTGGCTGTAGCGCGTTTTGCATTTCATGGGAAATACCTGAAAAAGACTCGTAAGTCTTGAGGATGCGGAGCGACCCAAGGACGACGGCCCTCTCCATTCGGTCGGCAAGGGACTCAGCTTGTTCCTGGCATGTGGGTATGATCTGAAGGATATGCACCAGTAAAGGTTTCGGGTACAGTCGTAGCGACTCTCTTATTGGATCTCTTTACCTCTCCTCCTTTCTTTCACATTGGCTGCGATGCTTATGTCGACTGGTGATAAAAATTCGATAACAAACATCGTTCGTCCCTCGATGTCAAGGAAAACGATATCAGGATTATCTTTTGCGCACTTATCTAATCCAAACTCCATTCTACTTTCTTTTGTATACTTTTCGATGACCTTGAGAGCAAGCCTTAGCTGCTCTGCGTTGGAAGCATAGATCTTAAAGTCATCCAGGTAAAACACATGAGTAACTTTAAGCTTCCCATATTGAGGCTCGCCACAGGAGTATCAGTTAGAATTGCGAAGTGCGTGAGATAGAGGCAAAAGTGTGATCCTCTACATATAGAAATGGACCGATATCGCTGGAGGGAAAAGTGTAATAGTGTCTCAGACAGAGAAGTTGTCGTAGGAGGTCATTCTTGTAGCACTGGCTGCAACCCAGTAAACCAACCTTATGGACTTACAAGGGGAACCTTCACCCTTCGGAATTTGGTTTGGATTCATACTCCTCCCAGTAATAGGTTATTACCAGTCCTCGATGTTAGAGTCTTTCAATTACTGATTAGATCAGGCGGTAGCACTCGGAGTTATAATTATCAAAATATAAATGTTCAATTGAATGAAGAAAAATGAGAATTTTCTATAAAAAAGACTTTTTGGATTAAAAGTGGTAAAGGTTGAAGAAACAGTTTTCATGAAAAAATGGCAGAAAATGAATATTTTGGCTTGATTCAAATAGATTAAATAGTCATTTGCAGTAAAAAAATAACTTTTAAGACACGTCCCACATTTCTTTGTCTATCTGGCCAAAGTTTTTTAATTTATAAAAATTCTCTTCGACTGTTTTAAGTTATCATCGAGAAATGGAGAAATTTCGAAGATTACAGCCGCCATTGCACTTTTTCTATTACATAATTATAACATTCTAGTTACATAAATTCAACTTTCTTGTCACTGATAGGGAAGTCATATTTGATAAGTTGGTGACAAAAGAAACTAGTCACCTGTGACAAGTTTTTACAGTCACAGGTGAAAAGTTGAATTAGCTTTATTACATGATTATTACAAGATAATCTGTCACGCTGTTTCCTGGGGTAGGATTACCAATAACGGTACAATGACCGAAAAATGACACTACTGTGGAAACATCCATTTACATTAGGTTGGCACAAAAAATCACAATTTACAAATTCTAACGGCTAAATTTTACAAATTTCACCAAATTGTTCTTCTTGGCAAGTATATACGTATTCAAAAAAAAACGCCTACAATAAACTCATCCTCGGTTTGAGTGCACCGTAATTTCTATGCGCCTAAGCCTCAAACGTTCAAGTCCCTTGCTAGTAATATAAATAAGTCTAATAATTAATATTTACAAATTAATATTCTAAAATTACCATTTACAAATTAATATTAAGATACAACTTAGTAATTATCTTTACTAATTATTCTTTCATAATATTCAAAACAAACAAACAACCAATAACTACATTCAACTCTGAAGTACACTAATTTATTTGTTAAATGATAATATATAAATTCAATTGATTTAAATTTGTAATTCTTCAACTTTTGTGAATCATTTAAAAAGTGATTCAGAAATTACTTTCAATATTATCTCTTGGGAGTAGAAACATTTTGAATTTTATAGTTGCATTTCAATGTTCCAAAGATTGTGAAATCAAAAATAAGAAATTTCTTAGGTTTCAAAATAGCTCTGAGGTCCCGCACTTGAGAGCAATACAGTTTCCAGAAGGAAAAGAGGTATCAGTTATAAGCAACCTGTACAGTGTACACAAGGAGCGCGGGCGTCACTTGTAAATAGGGTAAGTCACTGACAATGAATTGAATGGCAGAGTAATAATAAGTCTATAGCTGGATCGTGAATTGTGAATCGCTGAATTATAAAAAATCGGAGAAGGAATGATGGTGGCTGTTTAGGAAATAGGATGGGGAATAGACGGAGGAAGTTCAAAGATGGGAAGAAACTGCTGAGAACTTAGCAAGTCGGCCGAGCTTCACTGTCTAGTGGGATTAGCTGTAAGAGCCGGAGGAAAATGCTTTGCAAGAGGAGGGAAGAGAGGTAACACGTGGTGGAAAGAAGTGGGAAGTGTTGGACGACGGTGGGATAGGTTACTTCATTTCCTGGAGGTTGTCTTCGAATTCATGTTTGTCGGGACGAACTTTCGGCTGGTTGGCCGTTGTTGGTTCATCCTGGTGACCTCCTCCATCATCAGGTGGGTGGCCAACTCCTGCTGGTCAGTGGGGGTGGGTACTACTGGTCCTGATGCCACTTACCGTTGTTGACGGCTTCCAGACGTCGGCGGCGCTGTTTCTGATGCTGTGAAGAAGTCAAAAAAAAATGTTAACGAGAAGATAAAATATTTGAAATACGAATTTACTTTTGAAAAGAGACAGCTGAAAATATGGGTATGAGTCATGCCGCCTGGAACTTCCCAGGCCATTTGTGGACAATAGGCGTCCCTGAGAGTTGCAAGCAAAGGTCGTCGTAGGGGCAAAGGAAAGGGAACTAAGAAAGTATAGAATCTGAGAATATTCAGGGACGAAATATTCAAGGTTTCTTCCGTTTGTCGCCATTATATCGCAATTGGCGTATATAATTTTTTTGAAAAGAAAAATAATACGTATAAATTTATTCACCTAGAAAAACAATTTGGTGAACTAGCCGGTTGAAAGTATTACTTGTAACTCTTCATATATTATATTTACAAAATTTACTTATTAATTTTCTTCTTGACGTAGGTTACTTACGAGCTTGATAACTTCAGAGATTTATTCACCATTGATAAGTATACAGGCAATATCACGACGCTGGTGACGTTCGACAGAGAGGAAGAAGACACATATAATGTAAAAGTAATTGCTGTCGATAATTCACCCAGTGCTCTGTTTAAAACTGGAGAACACAACAAAGGACAACAAGTTTTCCGTATAGAAATAGCAGACAAAAACGATAATTCACCTCACTTCACACAAGCTGTTTATACTGCGAGTTCAATTTTGGAAAATGCCAACATTAATGCGCTTGTAACAGAAGTAAAGGCTTTAGACGCAGACACAGCCAGTCCCGTTACGTACAGTATCATATCTGGCAATACGAATAATAGTTTCTACATCGAAAGTACTACGGGCAAAATTCGTGTAAATCAGCCCTTAGATTATGAGAAAATTACAGAATATAGTTTGACTGTCAAAGCTTTCGATGGCTTGTATAATGATACAGCACAAGTCAAGATTTTTATAGAAAACGTGAATGATAATCCACCTGTCTTCGGCAACTTTAATACAAATCCAACAATACAAGAGGAAAGTCTGATAAGAGGTATGTTTTTTATATAAATTACATTAAACAGAAGTTTGAGTTTAATATATTTCAAACATTTCGGTAAAGTATCCAGTGATTGCCAACTTTAGCGAATCACCTATGTTTAGAATTTATATAAAGTAATGAAACAATATTGTGATGAGTCACAATTAATACTCACAGAGGTATTGATGTTTTATGAATAATAATAGCAATACTATTAAACAAACAAAAACTACTTTAATTCATTATGGATAGAAAAAAAGTTTCACATGCAAACGTCTTGAAATCAATAGGCATCGACAAATAGTATTCAAAAAAATAAAGAAATAAATATTAAAGTCCAAGTAGTAATAAATGTGTCATCACAAACATTTATTCAAAATGCATATTTGATGGGCCTGTCTTTATAGTGAATGATAAAAAAGGAAGAATAAGAAGTTGTTAATGACAGTCCGTAAATATAAAATTGAATGTTTCAAGAAGAAGCAGAGGGATTAAAGGATATAGAGATTGAATTGCAGTATAATTTTAAAGCAGGTTGCTTGAAAGCAGTTATTTTGTGACTACGTAATCCGCATTGTTATTATTAAAATTTGTGCCTAAATTTTATGTACATTATTATTGTATTTATTTTATTTATTCATTGAGAAGTGCGTTAGTTGTGAATTATTGTCCATATAAAGGCAGGCCCGATAAATGTGCATTTTGAATATATGTTTGTAATGACACACTCATTACTATTTGGACTTTAATATTAAAGATATTATCATGCACTACTATTAAAAATTAAATTTATTGTTTTAAATGTGTAATTTATTTTTCAGGGTAAATATTGTTTTGTACAAAATTTGCAGAATTTTAAATTTCTTAATATTTATGAATACTATTTGGCGATGCCTATTGGTTTCGAAGCATTCGAATGTGAATTTTTTTTGCTATCCATAATAAATAGAAGTATTTTTTGTTTTGTTTAATAGTGTGGCAATGAAATTTTTGGCGGCATTTTTTTCCCTCGTTTCTCTCGAAGGTCATTTTTAAGACAGATTCCACTTTTTTGCATTGTTCATTATTTTCTTATATAATTTGGCAATTTCTCGAGTTATGTCAAATTTTTAATTTTTTTTTAATTTTTGAAAATATGTTGATTTCTTAAAGAAGAGGACTCAGAGTACATCCCCTTCTCAAAACTCCAAAATATTGTTTTTTTTACGTATCTCTAGCTAGCCGTTTTTGAGTTATTTCGAATTTTTGCAAATTTCAATTTCAGAATTTTTTGAAATTTCTTAAATTATTCAGAAAGAGGACTTACAGCACATCTCCTTTTCTAGTAACCGTAAACTTTTGTTATTTTTAACGTATCTTTACCCGTTCTCGATTTATTTCGATTTTTTGATAATTTTAATTTTAAGAAATTTTGATTTTTTGTCTATTTCTTCAAAAAGAAAACTGACACAGGGTGTCTAGCGCCCTGGAAATTCTTGAAAATCTGGAAAAGTCCTTGAATTCTTTTTGACCTGGAAAACCCTGGAAAAGTCCTTAAATTTTAGTCATGGTGCTGGAATTTTTATTTCCTTGAAGAAAAAATAGATTTTGAAACGACCGGAAATTTCGTTTACTGGGAAAAACCGGGAATTTGACTCGGCGACCGATATTTTCCTCTCGAATTTACTGAAATGCAAATTAAAAGTGTTTTTATAGATTTTATTACTCTAATTCTGAGTTAAAACGGGAAATTTGTGAAAAATCAAAGTTATTCTCATTTAGAACAGGGAATTTTCCAAAAGAATTATAATTCTAAGTTGCGACATGAAATTTCAGTGAGGAAGTATAATTTTGAGTTGAGGACACGGAATTTCCGGGAATAATTAAAATTTTGACCTTTGAAATAAATTATAATTTTGTCTTGGAATAGGTAATTTTTGACATGTAAAGGGAAATTTATAAAATAACTTTAATTTTTATTAATAAAAAGGGAATGTACAAAAACAATCCCTCTTTCATGTCAGAATTCGTCATGTTTTGGAAATTCCTTGTTCCAAGTAAGAATTATTTTGAATTTAAGAAGTCTTGTTTTTTGCAAATAAAAATTTGCCAGAATTTAAAACTTCCCTATTCCAAACTTTCTAAAAAGGTAGTTACGATATTCCTGAAATATAGGTCGCTGATTACTTTAGGTTGGTAAGGCCTGACAAATTGTTTGTTTCTGGGTTCGTTGTCACTAGCAATCCTATGGGGATTGTGTCAGTACAGTGTTTGAAATAAATGAGGTATAATTCAAATTTTGTAGTGTTTATGACAAAGAAGAGATAATCAGTTAAACAATATATAAAAAATTACTTCTACCTTCCTATTCCAGAAAGGGAAGAGAGGTTGATTTGTCGATTGTATCTCTGATACGTTGTAGAGAAGCGACGGAATTCTGCCGGATGTTTGTATAAGTTTTCTTTGAAGTGACTCAATTAGGTTGACTTATCGATTGTATCTCCGATACGTTGTAGAACAGCGACGGAACTCTACCGGATGTTTGTATGAGTTTTCTTCGTGTACTGAAGTTAACAACACTTTTGAGAAAAAACAATCATTGTTTCAAAATCTTGCTTTACACATTTGATTTTATGCATCATCAGGAATAGATTCCATATTCAACTAGACTGCAATATGCGCGAGCATAATATATATA
>JAUMHM010000051.1:3848184-3866285 GCA_032362435.1 Melikaiella ostensackeni | reverse complement strand
CAATTTTTAAGAGAAGTCCGCCATAGATTTCGCTTTCCTTTTTACAATGCAAAAAACGAAATTTCGATTCATGCATTTTTTTTCGAGTATTCTTACAGGAACCATTCAGATGACATTACCGTTTCACCTTAATCCCTGATGAGAGCACGGATAAGACACTTGAAAGTACCTTCGCCGAAGTTGAGCATTATGGTTCAGATTGTGGAGAATTATTACAGAATGTAGACGATCAGGGTGAACATGCCATGGAAAATGTTGACAGTATGGAAATAGATCATTGTGATGTTGGAATTCAAGTGATGAGTGGTGATTTGGTTACTCCATTCACTCGTTTTATACAAACCGAGTCAGATTTGATGACAGCTTGCGGCCTCAAAAGTTTTAAAATTTTGAATGAATTAGTTGCAGTGATGGATGAAATATACCCTGTGAAAAAAAATATATACTAAGTACTCGTGATTGCATAATATTAACTTTAACAAAATTAAAGCAAGATATGTCATTCAGTTATCTTGCACTTTTGTTTCGCAATCAAGTTTGTGAAGTGACAATACGTAATGTATTTTACAACACAGTGAAAAAGTTATCGGCTATTCTGCAGTCGACAATTGAAAGAGTTTCGAAAGAAGAAATTCTCAGAAACATGCCAAAATGTTTCAGAAAATTTGGATCAACAACTACAGTTTTAGACTGTACTGAAATAAAAATACAAAAACCTAAGTGTTTGAAGTGCCGTCTAAAGTTTTATTCCAATTACAAAGGAGATGTGACAGTTAAGTACATGACAGAAGTCACTCCAGGTGGTATTATAACCTATGTTAGTGATTCATTTGGAGGTCAAGCATCTGATAAGTGTATCTTCAACCATAGTGGAATCCTCCAACACCTTGAGAGTACGAGAGATGCTGTTATGGTAGATAAAGGGTTCTTAATGGACGATGAATGTGAAGAGCATAGAGTAAAGCTGATCAAACCTCCATTTTTAAGAAAGAAAGATCAGTTATCAGAGAGTGAAGCTGTTGAAAATAAAGAAATAGCCAGTGCGAGAGTTCACATTGAAAGAATGAACCAGCGCATAAAGCAGTTTGCACTTTTGAATAATAAACTTCCATGACATTTCATCAATTACGTCGATGACATACTATATTCATTATTTGCTGCGGACTAGCTAATTTGGGAACTTCAATTCTGGGCGACGACAAATTCTTATAAAATTGTATTAATGCCATTAAATAACAAAATCAATGTAACTATCAAATTGTAAAAATTATGCAAATAATAATACATGTATGAATGTATATAATTTGATTTCATGTTTAATATATTTTATATTCCTTATCACTTATTATGTTTTAAGAAATAATGTGAAATTAACAGCAACTTATAATTTTTTCCTCAATTAACATTTCATTGTTTATTACAAATTAAAATTAACCATCAATTTATTACAGGGTAAGTACCTAGGATATTCATAATAATGATGTAAATAACAATAACCTAAATTTATTATCATATATATTTGGAAACATTTATTATAGATTTTTTCGCAATAAAGAGAATGAGCCAGTTCAAAAGAAAAGTGAGGTGTTTACGAGTAAAAAGCCTGTGATACCTGGCTTTGAGAAAAAAACTGAAGAGTGTTGATTTTACAAAAGATTCAAAGTACAAAGTTCCCTCGTCCAACTGAATAAAAATGTAAACAAAGAAAAAATAGCCTCTTCCAATTCAGAAGAAGAGTGAATAAGTAAAATCTCGTCCCTTGAAATTCTATAAAAATCTGAAAAATAAAAGAAATGTCCTTCCTTCAATACAGAGAAGAAATTGAAAATTGAAATGTCCTCCCTTAAACTCAATAAAAATGAGCAAAATAAAAAAGTTCCTCTTCTGATTCGAAAAAAAAACATTTGATACCAACATTTCTTCCCTCTTTTAGAAATTAGAATAGTGAAATTCAAAAGTTTTTCATACATAAATTCTGGTAAGTTGAATTATTTTTATTTTAAATCGTTTCAAATTAATAATTGTCCAGCTCTTATTTATACTTGTTTTAAATTAAACGTCAAATATTGCTTAATATTGTGAAATTGTTCTTTTTTTTTACAAAATTTCAAACTGAATGGTTTTAGGATGTTACATGCTTTTAAACTATTGAAACTTTGAATAGTCTCATTACGTCTCGGAAGACATAGAAGTTTCGGAAATGAGCCACAAGAAGAAGAATGACGAAATCTTGGAAAAAAGTAAACAGTTAGAGGAAGTTAGAAACACGTTGGAATCGAGAAGAAATATAATTATCAAGAGAGAAAAGGAGTTGAACGAGGTCAGGCAGTTGAATATAGGATTACAGAGAATAATTATGGAAAACATGGGCACATGAACAGGTATGTAGACTACGTAGTTTTTATTTAGTATGAAATCATTTTCAAAATCACGCTTTATTTATGGATACTTCACTAACTTTCCATTTTTTTAAATAAGTAAATAGTTTGGATGTGTGACACCTATACACAAATTGAAAGTATATATTACTGTGCAATTTTTTTAACATACATACTTTTACAGCTTTGATTGAAGAAAAAGAGGCAAGCGAAGGAAGGAGCAAAATCTAATGAAGAGAACGCGAGAAAACCTGGAGATCTTGATACAACAGAAAAATTGGTAAAGCTAATCATTTCTATGTCTTTCACACGATTTGCAATACGATTTTAGAAATTGCAGAAAGATGAAAAATAAATATTTCTACAATTTTCCTTCATTTTCGTACTTTTAAAGTTTGTATTGTTTGAATTCATTGTTTTCCAAAAATGTTGGTCGAATTTTTTTGAAATCGGAAAGCCACAGGCAATTTATTTGCTTACTGAGAATTTTGGTTCCAAAATTTTGGTGTCGGTTCATACACAAAATTTTAAGGTGACATGTTCAAAGTAAGAAAAAGTTTGGAAATTTTCATCAAATTAAACAACATGCGACTTCTACTTGCAGGTATATATTGGCCACAATCAGTGGATGGGCTACGGCTCTTTCAAAAATTGTTCAGACAATGTTAAGACCTACTCTCAACTGGCAGTCGAAAACCCCTCAGTATCAACTGTGTAAAACGAAGATGTGGTGCTCAAAAGGTGATTTAATTATAAACGTTAATATATGATTTTACAGAAGTAAACTATCCTTAAAACTTTAGATACGATAGCTATGGTAGGACGGCCACTGGATGTGGAACCCGGGATATGACCGAGAATTTTTTAAGACCGGCCAAAATGGGAAATGGCAGTGAATTTATTTTTTGACTGGGAATTTCAAAAACTTTCAGAAGAAAAATCTATCCAATCACTTGAAGTATCACAAACTTCATATCACATGATATAATGTATTTTGAAATAAGTCCGGTTTCTACTTTTTTGCATACAAAATTCAATTCATTTTAAAGCGTACATTTTCAATTTAAAAAAAATTTAAATGCAGGTTTGAAGAGATACACAATTAAAGGCGTTTTAATTTGAGAATTAAAAATGAAAAACATTTCTGGATGATCAAGTGTGAATATAAATTACTGATTTCAAAAAGTGATCTGTAGTTCGAGTAGTAGAAGGGGAAAAATAATTAATTTTATGGGACGATTCTGAATCTGTTCAAAATTAAACAATTTTCAGATTGTAATGTTGAAAATTGAACTATTTCAATTCGGCAATCTTATTAGTTTAACAAATTTATACGTCCTCTTAAAACATTATAAACTATTTTCAATTTTGAAATAATTTAAAATGAATAGATTCATAATTGAACGCTTTTATTACACATCAATTCCTTTTGTTCAAATATTCTTTCAGTCTAAAATATTCAACTTTTAACCGATTCGATTCGCAATTTTTGAATTAGGAAAGGGACAATTGTTTAATACTAAATTAGCAATATTTAACTGTTCATTTAAAATTAGAAATTTCAATTCATAAATTTGAAAGAATAAATTTGAAACTGAATTTTTTAAAATAGCTTTGTATTGTTAAAATTTGAGAGTGATAAATTTAAACTTCAAGCGTTACAATTTGTATCGTTCTAATGAAAAAATTTTCGATCTTTGAGTGAAAGTGTTTAATTTTTATGTATAAATAGCAATTTAACAATTAATAATTTGAAAAGATATAAAATAAAAATAATTCAACTTGAAATTTATCCATGAAAAACAATTGAGTTTCACAATTCGAGTTTTATAAAAAAGAGAAGAAATTTTAGTATTTAATTTCTTTTCGAATTTAAAGAGGAACCTTTTTATTTCTTAAATTCGTATTGAGTTGAAGGAGGGTCAATTTTTTTCTTTAATCATTTTTATTCAGTTTGAAACGAGGAAATTTTAGCTTTCAATTTTTCTTGAATTGGCGGAAGGATATTTTGTATATTCAAATTGACAAAATTAAAAGAACTAATCAATTCTCGAAAAACTTCATGAGGTACATTTTTTCATGAATTTTCTTTATATTTTGTTTCAGAAATTTGCAAATATTTCCTAACAAAGTGCTGCACGTAAAGAAGGAAATTGTTGATGAAGAATTGGACCGAGTAAGAACATACGTTGGAAGAAAAATAGTTGATTTGGTGAAATCAAAACCCAAACACCCTGAGCGACAAATTCGACTACGAAATGGACAGGATGATGAAGAAGAAGAATCTTTGGGAGAAGAACTTCTAGCAGAAGAAGATAAAATGAGTGTACCAGAAGTATTATGTGGCAGAGAATTAAGCATCGATGAAGACTTACCGTCTAAAGGCTCAGAATCGACTGATTCTTTGAAAGATTGGGAAAAAGGTGTGACGGAAAGAAATGGTTTAGAAGCAGAAGCACTAATCAGATCTGGCCTGTCTGATATTTTAAATGTGGCAGCGATTGATGATACAGAATTCATGTCTGACGAAGAACTCATTACTGAGTATATAGAAGTTCCTATGGATGAGCTAGAATCTACGGAAGGAATTGAAGAAACCGTGAATATTTCTTAACTCGACGACTAATAACTTTACTTATTTTATTTATAATTTTTAATAATTATAAATTATATTATAATTATATTATAATCGTTCGACAGTTCTGATATAATAAATCATTTTTGTAAAATAAATTTATTATTGTTATTTATTATTACACTCAAACTCCAATATAAGAACAGTTTCGGGAGTTGCTTCGCAATGGTCTAGGGCCTGAACCAGTACCTTCGAAACGTAAACAGTCAGGGACGTGTGAACCATTCCCTAATATTACGCAATCTCTGAACGTGGGTACAAACGTGAGTACCCGCGAACTGCGCCTTTGTCTATACTTTGCTGGTCTTTCACGCTTGGTTGAACACCGTCTCTCGCCCCGCGAGCTGAGAAACTCCGTAGGCCAGCAGTCGGCCAGCAGTTCTAGGAATTCTCAAACTGGATGGGCTTATGTGAAAATTGGAGTGTATTTTTTTGTAATTCATTTTCAATTAAATTTAACATTCCTTCTAAATCGGACGGTTCCAATTCATTTGCTGAATCCGTCGATTCCGATTCATTTTCACGTTTATATCACGCTAATTCCGATTCACGGCTGTTTCCAACCGGTTATAGAATATACTCTACGTCTGATTAAAATTCTAGTTTCTCTGATTTATCAGGTTATGTAAGCGATCGGTGTCAATTGGCAAACTTCTTTTAGGAATGTCGATTCAAAAATTTTGTATTGCAGATTCAAACGAATCTAATCGATTTTTGTTTCCTGAACTTAATAATCAGAGAGTTTGAAAATTTTGGTATACGTTATTCTTATCTTGACGTTGTATTCTGGCCAATCTTCAGGTGCAGATGCTTCTTTCGTAATTAAATCATATAAAATGGCATTTCTTTTATCATCATATGGTTTCAGCATATAATTAGTTACAATTTTTTTTTTGAATTATCATATCTTATCCACTTCAATGAAGTAATATCCACGCATCGTGTCATCGGTTGTCTACCCGGACGGATAAAATTAACCAGTTGAAATGGTTTTGTAGTCAAAACTGGATTCGCCATGTTAAATATCGAACCCTAAAAATGAAAGTTACCATTCAGTTATGAATTGCGTAAATAACACTGAATTTTTAGGTTAATTATTTAAACACTGATTTTATTGACCATGAGAAGGTTTTGCAATTTATGAAAATAGTTTTTCAACTTATCCTCGTATTTACGTAGGGGAGACCAGGAGACCGGGCAATTAAGGGCATGAAGTTGAATCTTACAATTTCACAAAAAATACGTAGAATTCAGATATTCAAATTTCAATCATATTTCAAGTCCTTTGAAAAAGCCATGAATAATGTGATAATAACTCTATTTAAAAAATCGTCGTGTTCTTCTCGTCCGAGAAAAACACGAGGAAACCCGCGAGGATTCTCAAATTCCTCATGGATTGATTCTCTGACTCGCGGATTTCCTCAAGGAAATCGAAAATTCTTGCAGATTTCCTTGTGTTTTCATCGTCCGAAAAAATAACACGACGCTTTCCTCAAGGATACTTTTAATAGAGAATCTTCAACTCCTTGACGAGATATTACAATTTTGTATAATAGTTTTTATAGTACATTCACCATATAACTTTTATTGATCGCAATCAAGAATGTGAATTTAATTTAATAAAGGAGAATACTAACAGGGCTTTGCAGAGAAATTGAGGTTATCTTCTTAGAATAGCTGGTTACATATATACCTCGAGTGCCGGTTGAAGAAATAAACTTAATGACTGTTGTTAAGCAATATTCACTGTACTTCAGTCCAGATAAATAAAATGCTACCATTTATATTAAATCGATTAATCTGTATAATGATCAACAGGATTGAAACAGACTCTTCGAACACGGTACTCAGACGAAAAATGTAGGCTTGTTTTCGATTTAGAGGTTGGTAGCCTTTAAAAAAAATTCAGCAAAATAGAAGTTAATTAATGTTTTTGAGTTTATTCTTATTGCGAATACCGACAATCGAAATGAGCGAATCGATATGGACACAACTGCGCGGTGGATTCAAATGTATATCAATAAAATCTTCATGTGATTATTACCTCGATTATAATAGTGTGTAAATATGTTTTAGTTTCACATTATGAATAAAAGCTCAATTCTTAAACAGTGATTTCATTACATTATTGGGAAATTGATAATGATGTGTAAGTTTTCCAACCAAATAATGAAAACCTACTTTAAAAATTTAGCTTTCATTAAAACTTTATGTTTTTCATGTGTAAAATGAAAGATTCAATTTTAAATGTATCAGCGCCATTATCACACAGCTTCATTAAGTTCTTCTTAGATCAAAAAATAATTTTTTTTTTAATTTTACACGAAGGTGCGATAAATATAATGTTCATTCATTCAAGACCGTATTATAGAGAAGTGTTCTTCATTGAATGAAAACTAAATTTAATCTGAATAACTGAAAATTGATTCGCGTCATTATTCTGCGTAAGCGACGAAGAACTACAATTCTAAGAAGTAAGCTACTCGTATGGGAATCCAATCAGCCAAACTTCAAGCCCGATCGGAGGACTTCGTTTTTTTGGGGTGGTATCACTTGAGAAATTATGCCCCATATCTATTCTTGTCACTCTGTTAATGATGCCCTTGAATTTCCACGCCCTGTAGTGTTCACGTCATTTTCTTTATTTCAAAAGGCCATTCGTTTTTGAGTAGAACAAAATTGTTAGGGACCTTGGTCGTTGAGGTACATTCTTTGTACTAAAGTTTCAATACGTTTGATGCAATACCCTTCAAAATTTGAACTTTATAAGGCATTTCCTGCTTTGGAGGATATAGTTTATTTAATTCGTGTAATATACGACAAACTGGTGCTCACGGACGCTTCGCAGATCGAATAAGGCTGTTTAATTTCTCAAAAAAGTTCTCGAAAGTAAAAGCACAAATTCGACTGAAATTGCACCCCATGGCTGATATATCCTCAGCAACATGAATAGTGCAATGTTTATTCAGAACTAACATTTTTGAATACAAGCCACGTAGACCTGAGGAAAAATTTCGTGAAAAGATTTTTGCATGCTGCTGATATTTTTACTTAGCTCGTCGTTGCATGACATTTTTGAAGCCGCGTGCAAAAGTAAAAAATTTTAAAAGTGATTTATACCAAGAATATTTAGTGATATAACAGGACCGTAGTACAATGAAATAATCTTGAATTTCGTTTCTTTCCACTACTTGAGTGATGTCAAAGACCTTGTTTTCCTCTGAAATTCGCGAGGAATACATTTACGGACCAGGAGCAGTCTTCTAGAAACTTCCATCTTCAATCATGGACCAACATTAGCATGTCCTGGGAGAACAAACCAACTCATTAATAGACGTTTCATGATTCCTTCGCAGAATAAATGCATGAAATCCAGCACAAACATGAAAATCATGGTAATGAGTGGTCTGACTTGTAAAAGTTGTGACACGCGATTATGCTAACGCGGTTGCAAACGTTCTCTGAAGGATTCGCCTGTCCTTTCTGGGCAATTTAAAAGAGAAGACTGAGTCCCCGATCTTCTTTCAGGCCTTTTATTTCATAACTTTTACAGGCTTAAAAACCTGTATGACCTCAAGTTCCCTTGATAAAAGCTCCTGCTGACGTATCACAAATTACGCAGTGTATACGAACATCAGATCGTTGGTCCATAATTGTAATACCATTATTAACTTCTACAATAAAGTCTCCTGAGTAGCCATCGAGACTAGCAGGCTTAGAATTTCTGGAATATATAAGGACGGCAAATGGCTTGTATATGTCAGGTTGATAATGCACCTTTCCTGACATGACCCGAAAACCTTTTTCGCCAGAGTTAGTTAATGAAATTCCAACAGTGTTGAATTTTACAAATATAGTTGTCTTCGTGTGCACGCTTGGATCAATGCACTTTCGAAGACCCTTTTTCTATTCCGAAGTACACATACTCTCTAATCGATCCATCAAAGTCCTGCATTTCTTTGATGTCGTATACCGGTGATGATGTTCCCAAAAACGTCTTAGCTGATTTTGGCAGCTGAGGTAGAAGTCTTGTCATAAAATTTTAAGCACTCCATCAATAGTTTTCTATTCAGCCCTTTGGTAACAGCCGAAACACGCAGCTTTTTCATTACATCGGGTTCATCTTTGAACAATTCTACTACGCCATCAATGAATTCTTCTTCTGAATCCGTTAAATCAGAATTTGACTCTTCTCAATTCGATGAATCAGAATTTGGTTCGCTTGAATCTAGTGATGTGTTATTATCCTCGGAACCTAGGAATGCTTTTCCTTGTATTAATTATTAATAATTAAAAATTATTATTGTATTATATTAACCCACGCAGCTTTTTCATTTCATCGGGTTCATCTTCGAACAATTCTACTACGCCATCAGTGAATTCTTCTTCTGAATCCGTTAAATCAGAATTTGACTCTTCTCGATTCGCTGAATCAGAATTTGGTTCGCTTGAATATAGTGATGTGTTATTATTCTCGGAACCTAGGAATGCATTTCCTTGTATTAATATTGTTCTTTTTTCGAACATGTGTGCTTACAATTATTAGTTAAAGGTGTTGGGTCAAAGTTCTAACCTCAAAATTCGATTTCTTAATTTTACTTGATAAATATTATAATTAGATATTGATTCGATCAGAAGCGCAATTCACTTTTTAAATAGAAATATGCATACAGAGCAAAAAAATGTATAATTTTGATACTTTTTTTCGTGAAATGAAGAGATTGCATTTCGAAGTTAGATTTCGAATTCCTCATTCTAAGGAAAAAGCATTCGAACTAAAATTTGTTTCGCTCTGTAGACATTTTTTTATTTGTCGAGATTTTGATACAGGAAAAGAAATAACATTGTACTGTTCTTTATATTAAAGTTGTATTAAGAAACACATCATTCTTCTGAGAGAGTACAGGCAGAATTATTCATAATTATACAGATCTTTCAGCGCGCACTTACAATTAAGACCGGGAAGAAGGTTGCACCGAGTAGTGCTGCCCTCTGTGATATTCCAACACTCCCTCCCGAGGTTAACCTATCTTCTTATATTGAAGACTATTCGTTCAATCATTTAAGTACCATGTTGTTATTTCATAAATGACACTTATGTTTCAAACAGCAAGGTGCATTCTATAATTATACAAAAAAAAAGATTCATATTAGTGTTGTACATAAGTGCAATCAACAATAGTTATATTATAAACTCAAAGAAGATCTTATTAAACTAATTTCGTACAAGTTTTAGCGTATTACGCATTAGTGTATGTGTCTCATAGCGCAATGATTTAGTCATTATTTCTGCCCACTGTGCTTTTGTTGAAACCCATTTTATTTCTACCTTGTCTTCTTTTACACATTCCTTCACATAGTCTTCCTTAATTTCAGTCATGTGTCGTAGTTTGTTTCCCCAGCTCAATTTTGCGCACGTTTTCGCTGCCTTGTTATCGCACATCAGAGGGGCAGGGAGAAAACTCGTTTAACATTCGATTCAAAGATTTGTTAATCGATACAGTGTCTTGACACGCATGACTCATAGCCACGTATTCGGCCTCATATGTAGATAAAGCTAAATGATTTTGTTTTTGAGTTTTCCATGCAATAGTATCACCGAATAGTCGGATGACTTATCCACATGCAAAGATCGAGTTTTTACAGTCAGCAAAGCTAGCGTCGGAATAAGCTACTAGATCGTTTCGTCGGCCATAGTAATTCAGCCCTTCTGACGTTGTACCTTCTAAATATCTGAACATTCGTTTAACCATTTGTCATTCGTGTTCTGTCGGATTGATTTGATGTCTGCTTAAGAAATTTTCTGGGTATGCTAAATCAGTTCTTGTTGCACCTGCAAGATACAGCATGTGCGTTTCTAAAACCGAATTAATTTAAAATACGGTTCATATATTTTTCCTGTGTAATCTTCATACTCTGAGATTTACGATCGCGTTTAATTTCTAATCCCAAAACTTCTTCAGGTTCACCCTAGTACGAAATTTCAAAAGCTAGCTTCAATTTGATTTTAATTTCAACCAACTTAACATTATCGTTACTCGCGATGAGCATTTCATCTACATACAATACTAAGAATGCCATTTTATTTTCAGAACTCCAAGTAAAAAGACACGGATCGTAATCGTCACTTACTAACCCTCAAGAATTAGCTACTTTCGTGAATTTCTTATTCCATCTTTCTGGACTCATTCGACGACCATAAAGTGCTCTTTTCAGCTCACACACTCTCTTTTCTCTTGTTTCATTCGTGACCCTTACCTCTTCAGGAATTTCCATAAATATTTCTTCCTCAATATTCCCGTTCAAGAATGCGGTCTTAACGTCAAGCTGACAGACATCGAGATCAAGATAATTTATAATTGCTAAAACTGTCCTGATTTGAACTAGCCTTGAAACCGGGGCATATGTTTCCTTCAAATTAAAAATGTTTTTGTTCTCGAAACCCCTTATTACTGGTCGTGCTCCAAATTCTGTATTCGAAGCTATATTCCAATTTTCTTTGTCTTCAGATATCATCGCGTCTTCATTCGTTACTGGATCTTCGTTTAGGTTAGCAAAGGAAGTATGCAACAATTCATCTACATGGCATGTAGCCTACAAGAACGCCTCGTACCGCACGCGCTAAAAACTTTGATTCCGGTTTTCGTGTTACTCTTCAGTATGCTAGACATCCAAATCGTTCCATTTGGTTCAGATACACTTCGTATTCTGGCACGAATTTAGTAATCGGTGTTTCGTAATTGATTGATTTACTGGAAGTTCCATTGTAAATGTAGACAGATGCACCGGCAGCAAGATCCCCTATATTCGAAGGCAACTTCGAGTCCAGCATAAGAGCTCGGATCTTTTTCTGAATAATTTGATTAAAACGTTCTGAAGTGCCATTGTGCTGCGGTGTGTCTGGGAAAATTGACTGTCGTTCAATGCCTTCTTGTGATAACACTTCGTCTGTATAACCACCCGTAAATTCTGTGCCTTTGTCAGATCGTAGGTAAGACACCTTTCCGTCTATACCTAAAAGATTTCTAGAACTTACTAAGGATTGTTCAAGGCAGTGACCCGTCATATCTTTATTTTTCACTGGATAGGCCATAGCCATTCGTGAGTAATCATCTATAAAAACTGCAATGTACTGATAACCTGAAGGGTTTGTTGCTGGGAAAATATTTCCCATCAAATCAGAGTGAATGATTTATAGCAAGGCCTCGTTCAGTTTAAAAAGGTAATCGTTGCATTTTGGGCATAGCAAAAATTTCACAATTTAAAATCGATTCATCAAACTTAACATTTTATAGTTCCTTATTTTCTGCCCAGATAATTTGAATTTTTAAAGTCAATTAAGAGATGCGTGACCCATTCGTACATGCCACAACATTACTCCATTCGATTTAATGAAATTATTATAAGAATTCGTGAAAGTTAATAATTTAGTGTAATTTTTTTCATTGTTTGATTTTTGTAAATTTTTCACAGTCGCCCCAACAGTCGTTTGATCAGTCGGTTTTACAACAGTGTCACCTCTATTTTCCCTGTTCGTTGAGATTCGTGTCGTCCTAACGTAAGTTCCTCACTTTAACCTCCAGGTTGTACCACCGACTCACTATTCTTCCCGATTTCAAGTATTTGATCTTTTTCTGATTTTTCTTCGAGACTTACAGCTAAATTCACTGTAGGAGAATAATCGTAAAATCGTTGTCCGTCGTTCAAGTCCTGTGTTTCATCAATTTCGAACTCAATAATCCAATAAGGACTATCGTATACACCCGATATGAATGTTTCATTTGTTTCTGGATCGTAAGTGTCTATTCGTTCATTGTCCAAGTGTATATTCCACCAGGCTTCCGCAAAGCGTCGTAAGGACAGCAAATTTTCAGACAGTGATTTAGAATAGATGATATTTTTCAGACGTAAGGTGACCTTCCGTAATTAAATTTGCGCTGTCGTCTTTATTCGCACATTTTATCACATGAACCCCCACATTGCTAAAGTTCTTAAGAATATCTTTTTGAAAAAGTGAAATGTTCGGTGGCCCCCGAGTTCGCCAAAAAAATGGCTGACAAACTATTCTCTGCACCATCGTTAGATGCTTTTACTATTATCTCGTTTTCAGTCCTAAGTGATAATTAAACTATGAGAATTCTTATAAGATGTGGAAGCCGGAGGTGGGTGAACGGCACAAATAATCACTCGCCAATGTTCATACTAAAGTTAAAGTTTATTAACTTGCAACAAAAGCACATTCTAAGTACAAACTCTAAACTCTCAGTACCAAAGCATCTTGTCTCAACTAGTAGGCAAGAACGAGAGTTAGCAGAGAGGCGCTGCGGCAGTGTAGACGACTCGCCACTCTACAGTCACAATATAGCAAAGCTATAATTCTGACACTTCCTCCCTTTGCGCATATTGTTTGTATAAGTAATTACATTATTAACTTCCATATCACTACCTTACATCTCATAGGGTACACTTTTGTCGTTATTTCAATTAAAGCAAACTTTTCTTGAATCTGATACAAAATTAAATAAAGCAGAATATTACTTAAGTTATTATAAAAAATGAAATCTCATTTTTTTTCCTGTACAGAAAGCTTTTATATTATATATTTCCTTTTTGGTTTGATTGTAGCTTTCACTGCGTAAACCTAAATTCTTTGTTCCTCTAAGATATCTAAATATTCTTCTAACTTCTGTCCAATCTTCTTCTGTTGGTTTTGTTTGCTTTCTAGCCAAGAAGTTAACTGCATATGTTATATCTGGTCTTGTTGCACTTGCAAGACACGATAAGCTACCAATAGCTTTTCTGTTTGGTGCTTTTGTTGCAACTTCTAAATCTTTAGTTTTATCTAAGTCTTGTTTTAGTTTTAATTTTTTCCTCTTAACTTGTCTAGTATTCATTGGCGTTCCTTGTGAATTACATTCTTTCATATCAAATTTCTCTGAAATTTTTTCTGTGTATTCAGGCTGAGAAATAATAATTTCTTGTTTTTCTCTATTTCTCTGAATTTTCATTCCCAAAAAGTATTCGGGTTCACCTAGATCTTTCATTTCAAAAGTACTTCTAAAATGACTTGTTATTTCATCTAATTTTCCAGCATGGTTGCTAGCCGTGATCATATTATCTACATCTAGTACTACAAAGGCAACTTCACCTTCTTTTCTCCATGTAAATAGACATGGTTCATTTATGTCATTCTCTAATCCTAATTTTAACGTTTCTTCTGAAAATTCTTCATACCATCTTTTTGGACTTATTTTTAAACCGTACAAAGCTTTATTAAGCTTCCATACTTTTGTTTTTTTTCTACCTCACTACACTCATAGCCTTCACGTATTTCCATGTAAATGGGTTCTCTTAAAATACCATTCAAGAAAGCTGTTTTCACATCTGACTGTCTAGCTTCTGAATCTAGTTCATTAATAATACTGGAAGCTGATCTTACTAATGGGAGTCCTAATACAGGAGCATAAGTTTCTCTGATTTCGTCCTTTTCATCTTGATAACCTCTAATTACTAATCTACCTTTGGATATAGTTTTACTATTCGGAGCTTTCTTTCTATTATAAATTCATCTAGAATCTAATATATTTACACCTCTTGGTCTATTAACTAATTCAAATACCTTATTTTTTTCTATTGACTTTAATTCATCTATAGTAGCCTTTTTCCATTCAGCCTTTTCATCGCTTAACATTGCTTCCATATAGTAACGTGGGTCTTTGTTAATAGATGCTAGCATATCATGTCTTTCCTCATCTTTACTTTCTAACTCATTAACTGTCTTTATTGTAAAAGCATAAACATAGTTTTTATCTAAATTAGGTTTAGGTTGTCTCTTTGACATTCTAGGTTTTTTACTCTCAATTTCTTCTATTTTCTCTTCTACTTTACGTTTTTTGGGCCTACCTTTTTCTGGTTTATTTTCGTCTGATTTATTAGTTGCAATTGAAGGTTCAGAATTGTTTAACTTTATTTCAGTATCGATCAAAGTAAAGTACTTTCTGATTCTGAAACATTTTGTTCTTTTTCTAATTCTAATATATTCTCTAAATCATTGTTTTTAGTTTTATATACATCTTTATATACTAACTTCTCACTGAAGTTTTCATGTCTCGAATTCGAAAATCTACCTGTAGTTAGTTCCCACAATATGTAACCTGTTCTAGAATAACCAACTAAAATTGTTCCAATAGCTTTTCCCGCAAACTTAAAATCCGTAAGGGGTAATCTAACATAAGCAATACATCCAAAACGTCTAATATTTTCAAAATATGTTTGAATGTGTACATGGAGGTGCAGAATCATCTCCAATCTTTTATTTTCCCATAACATCTAAAAATTCACCACCTGTAAGCTCTCCAGCATTATCTATTCTTAGATAGCAAACTTTTTCATTTTTATCTAGAAGGTTCCTAGTAGTTAAAAAATACTTCTCTAAATAATTAGCTGCCTCGTTTTTATTCTTAATTGATTATATTTTAGCAAATATAAAAAAATTATCTAAGAATACTATCATGTATTTATTATCACCAGGGAACGAGGGTATTTTAAATTGTCTCAAAGTGTCTACGTGTATAGTATGTATTGGTCTATCGGCTATTGTTCTATTTTCTTTAAATGGTAATTTTTTCATTTTTGCTAATGTACAAGTTTCACATTCTAATAAATTATCATCGAATTTCACTTTATTTAATAGAACATTTGATTTTTTCACTTCTTTTAAATAATTTAAACTAGGATGATCTAATCTTATATGCCATAGCATGCCTTCATCAAATCTATTCATAACTTCATTTTCAGGATTCAATTCTATTATATTGATATTCATAAGTTCATCTACACCGTTAATTGATTCTAAGTCTCATATTTTTCTGTTTAATGTTCGTTCGTCTAATTCAAAATCTGTAATTTTTAAATTATTTTGGGATTTCTCTATGAGTTTCTTCTTTTGAGTCTCCCTCCCAGTCTCAGATGGTTCTATTCCAAATGTATTTTCATTTTCTTCTCCCTCCGTCTTTTTCAAATCTAAATCAGAAGGGACTGTTCGTGATTGTTCCGGAAACTCATCCGGGGAACAATTTCAGCATTACATGAATACGTTGTATAATCTAATTTTTCATCATGTTTATTTTTAACTGAAAAGGATATAATCCGATTGGGTTTATTATAACAGCCTGATAGGTATTTTTCACCTGTTCGTTTATTAAAAATTTCTAATTTTTTATCATCTAAATAAATACCTAACCCTGCATCTGCAAAACGTCTTAATAAAATTAAATTATTTGCAATATTTTCTGCTGCTGAAACGTTAGTTAATTCTATTTCATTGTTGTTTGTTTTGAAGTAAAGATCATCTATACCATCTATCTATATCAGCGGATTTATTCTTATTTGCACTTCCAATAATTTCACCTGTGCAATTCTTGGGATAACTTGAAATGTTACTCTTATTCATAATATGATCAGTCGCTCCTGGGTCTGTCAGAAAGTAATTTAATTTGAGTCATCATTACAATAAAAAATCGTACTTGTTTGTGCAGTTTGCAATTTCTTCCTTCCTACGTTGTTGAGAGTAAGACGATTTTTAATTACTCTACCTCTAAAGCCACCTCTATTACTTCTAAAAAACTTCTGAATTTTCCTTTAAATTTACTTCTACCGTTACCTCTAAAATTATTATTTTTAAAATTTTGATCAACATACCCTTGATTGGATCCGCCAGGTTTGTAAGGACAATCTGGACCTTTATGATCTGTCATTTTTTGACAGACGTAGAAAAACCGAAGATTGTATTTTGCTATGTGACAATTATCGTTGTGATGGCCAAAGTCATTACATCTATGGCATTTTTTAGTTGGTCTATCCTGATAATTTTCATTTTGATAGATCGCGCTGTATAAAGTCTTATTTGTATCTAGTGACTTTTCTGATTTCTTCTCGGACTCTAGCTGTAATAAAAAAGCTTTTAACTCCTCTCAATTAAATGATTTTTCATTCATCTTTCTATGAATAAAATCTGTTGATCTGATGTCTGGGATAGTGTTACACACAGCTTGATAAAAAGCTGATCTTTTCTCTACATCTGTCAGAGCAACAGCATCTACAAATCCTTCATATTCGGTTATTATGTCATCAAATTTAATACAAAACTTCTCAACAAGTACATTTTGCATTAGTTTTAATTGATGAAGCTTCGCTCTGACTGATGTGTAACATTATTTTCATTTTTTTTGCTGTTCTAATTATTTTTAACACTTCTATGGGGTCTCTAACCCTCAAGAACGCGCGCCTCTTCGGCTCTCAGGAGGACGCGCGCCGCGGCTAATTAGCCGCACACCGGAATGTGTACGATTTTACTAAAATGCCTCGATGCTTATTGCAGGTCATAAGGTGAAATGTTTGTAAAACCTACCTATTAATATAAACTTGGGTATGAACCCCTTTTATTCTTTATAAAAATATTTATTTTTACATATTAAACGTGTTCTTACTTGAACTTAATTCTTTGTAAGATTCTCCTTTGTAGCAGACTAGCACAAACAAGAAATAATAATAGTACCCACCAACCATCCATCAACAAAAATCACAGGAACATCAACAAAAATGATAAACCAAAAACACTTTGTACCTATACATAAACATTTAGTTACTTTTCGTAAGATTTTCATTTTTGGCAGACTAGCAAGAACTAGAAATAATAATGATACCAACCATCCATTCATCCATCCATCCATCAATCAACAAAAATCACAGAAACAAACGAAAAATTATATCGAGTAGATACCTAGTCGTCCACAAAAATCACAAGGGTAGGTAGGTAGGTACGTACGAATGAAATCACATACAGGTAGTTTACTTATCTTCATCTGTGGGGTATTCTGTAGTAAGGCACGAGTGGCAAACAACCTTTTGCTCACTGTGAGCTCTACAAACATGGCTGTTGCATTTTTCGCAAGTTACTTTCGTTTTATTGTTCCTGTGGGATCCACACAGTTTACAATAACTTAGTCGTGCAGTCAAAGCAGGTTGTGCGGTGTTGCGCTCTTCAGCCGGCCTGTGCATTTCAAGGAAAGTGACGACATCTCTCGGTA
>JAUMHM010000051.1:3829784-3843536 GCA_032362435.1 Melikaiella ostensackeni | reverse complement strand
CGCCTTTATCTATACGCTGCTGGCATTTCACGCTTGGTTGAACACCGTCTCTCGCCCCGACCGCTGAGAAACTGTGGAGGCCGGCAATCGGCCAGCAGTTCTAGAAAGGCGTAAACCGGATGGGTTTTTATGGGGGCTCGAGTGTACAATTGATTACAATCAAATACAACAAATTCAAGAACATTCCGAGTGAAGTGACACGGTAAGTTGATTTCGAAGTGCAAAAATGAGATCTGCGGTAGCTAATAATTCTCAATACAAATTTCACGCAAGTTTATGATATACATTTTTATATCGTTTTTTCGAGCACATAATTTCAATATGTAAAATTCCTCCATTCTATTGGCGGATACACAAGAGCAATACAAAGGTCGTCTTCTTCTGGTAGACAAAATTCAATACAATTCAATTCTCCTGCTGGGAGGTAACAAATCACTAAAATCATCTTCTTTTGGAAGACCAGACGACATTAACTTCACCGTGGAGACGACAGCTTCACTGCACATCAAAGCCAATTCAACAGAGCATTGACGCCGTTCATCTACATCACCTGCATAGCAGTAAGTGCTTCTCTTTTTGAATCACCTGAAGGCTTTTAACCCCTTCGTTGGCACTGACGCAATAGTGCGTCAAATTTATAGGTTATAAAATTTTCCTGACATTTTGGGCACTATTTGTCGAATTCTCTGTGCCAACGAAGGGGTTCATCGCGTCAGTGAAGTTGCCTCTACTTCATGATGGACGACGACGCAAAGCTCAAAAAATTAACGTTACAGCGTGACGCTACTAAAGGACAATTAAAAGAGTTCCATTCATTTTTAAATAGCTATAATAAAGATACTGATTTATATCAATTGCCGATATGATTGCAAAGATTAAATTCATTATTCGAACATGATTCGTTATGCGATGAAATAGACTTATTAAACGAATCATTAGCAAGCAAAAACGAAAGATATTCAATTTTTAATTATTTTTACAAAGTTGTAAGCATTGCTCAGAAGCACGTAGCCGACAGTTAATATTATATTAAAATTATTTCCTTTATTTCAAAGTGGATATTTCTTAGAACTAGGTAAACGGGCCTACGTGACTTTTTACATGTCTACGTTCTGTAAGAAAGATTACCCTTACAGTTTGGAGGCTGAGGACCCAAATGAGCACTAGTTCAATAATCGTTTAGCTGTCGTGCTGGACACCTCGGTTACGCTATGCGCTTTTGTACGAATTTTTAATGTTTGTATTTATTGAATAAATTAGTGTTAATTGTTAATTCGTTGTCCAATTATTTGAGTATAGGTCACCTCACCCACATCAATAATTCACGATCGGGACGATTTATCGGAAGTAGAAAAGTTACACTACTTGCGAACAGCTTAATGTGACGAAGCGTTAAAGAAATTTCAAGTATTGCCTATTACTGAGGACAACTATGCTCGGGCTTGCGATGTCTTAGTAAAAGCTTACGAAAATAAGCTTTTATTGATTTCTCGTCAGTTATCGCTGTTGTTACATCTATCCAATCAAGAAAAAGAAATCTACCGTAGCGTTGAAAGATTAGCAGACGAAGCACAGCAACACGTGCAGTCTCTGGCTAGTTTGAATGTTAATTTATCACCAGAGATCGTACGACACATTCTTGAAGAAAAGTTAAACGAAACGACGCGGATGAAATGGGGAGAAACGCTTAATCGCGAAGACTTTCCTTCTTTAGATCAGTTAATAGAATTTTTATATAAAACCGCCGTTTCCTTATCGACATTCGAAAGAGACAGATTTTCTAACAATCTTTATGACAACGGTCCTCCTGCTAAAATCCGTAAATCGAGAATAAAACGGCACGAACCTTTTTCACAGGAAAAAAAATGTCTTGCTTGTTCTGACGAAGAATACCATCCGTTGTTCAAATGTAAGAAATTTCTAAGTCTCTCAGTCAATCAAAGATTCAAAATCGTTAAAGATGCAAAGTTTTGAAATAATTGTTTTAAAAATCACGGAAGTAGTGAATCTAGATTCAGAAATTGTGAGACATGTGGTGAAAAACATAATACACCGTGCTCGTTAACAATTGAAGCGATGAACGAACCAAATACCACGTCTCATTCTTTTACAAAATTAACTATCAAATCGATTCATTCAAACTTCGAAAAATCCCTCATATTTTTCGTTGAACCGAATATTACAGATTTGAGTCCAATACAAAAGTTTCCAAGAGAAAAAATTAAAATTCCTTCGCATTTAAAACTAGCCGATGCTAACTTTGATAAGCCGTCGAAAGTTGATATGCTATTAGGTGTCGGTCCTACATTATCAATGTTTTGTAACGGTCAAATAATAAAAAATAACGAATTGATTTTACAAAAAACAAGACAGTTGGATAATCGATGGTAATTTAAATTTATTACAGACTGGTAAACGATCTAAATGCATGATGACCAACATAGAGTTCGATTTAGATAGATTGTATTCGTTGGAAGAAATACAAAGAAAATAAAGACATTGGTCGGACGATGAGTTGTTTTGCGAAGCACATTTGAAAAAGCACGTACGTAGAAATGAAGAAGGGAGATTTGTAGTAGCCTTGCCCTTTAAAGAAGAAAGCAATGATGTCATTCTCAAAACGTCATCCTATAATTCCACCTCGAAATAATCATGTCACTGATTTAATAATCGAATATTATCACGCCAAAAATTATCATACAGGTACACAAAATGTGCTATATGCTATTCAAGTAACATACTGGATTATTGACGGACGAAATCAAGTGAAGAAAAATATACGTAAATGCATTGCATGCTTTCGAGCGAATTCTCATCTACTACAAAAACATAATAACGCCTTTTAATAACGTGGGGGTGATTTTTGCGGTCCTTTTTATATAAAGGAAAAAAAACACAGGAATAGGAAATTTATCAAGTGACATGTAGCGATCTATGTTTGCATGGTCGTAAAGGCCGTGCACATCGAAGTCGTAGAAGATCTTTCTAGCGAAGCGTTTCTAGCGTCATCACAGCACTTTGTAGCAAGACGAGGATTATCAGAAGCGATTTATTCCGATGATGGATGAAATTTCTACGGCGCTCAAAACGATCTGAACGAATTACATACACAACTAAATTCAGAAAATCTGAAAACAAACATAAACAGTTTCACAACTGATAATAAAGTCAAATGGCATTTTATTCCCCCTCACGCTCCGAATTTCGGAAATTTGTGGGAGGTTTTTCTAAAACAATTCAAACATCTTTTTAAAAGAGTCGCTTACGACAAACGATTTACTCACGCAGAATTTGTAACGTTCATAACTGAAGTAGAGGCGATACTAAACTCGAGACCATTGACACAAATGTCAACCAATATTAATGATCTAGCCGCTTGGACTCCTGGTCATTTTCTCATAGGAGATTCAATGAGAAGCCTTCCTGAAATCGACTATAAAATAGTTCCGACAAATAGGCTTAAGGCATGGGAAAATATTAAGAAAGTGAAACAAGAATTCTGGTCGCGCTGGCACAAAAGATATCTTAGAAGCTTGAACGTTAGAAATAATAAGAATAACAATATTCCAGGCTTGAAAGAAGGTTTGTTAGCTTTAATCAAAGAAGATAATGTACCTTGCATGAAGTGGAATTTAGGTAGAATTGAGAATCCACATCCAGGTACAGATAATATTATACGAAGCGTTACTGTCAGATCTAAGGATAATTTATACAAGCGCCCAACTAAAAAAATTGCGATTTTGCCTACAGAACGATAAATATTTTATAGAACAATAAGTTTTTTTTATAATATACGTAGTAATTAAGAATTTGATGCTGTTTGAGTTGCATAAGATAATCAAAAACAATTTTGATTACTACTCTCTCAAAGGGTATGAAGTATGAAGTATGAACACGCGCACGTGTATTTTCAAAAGGAAATGTTTAAATTTGTGCCATTTCGTATTCTAACGAATCATCTTAGCGGATGTTTCTTTCAGAAGAAATATTTAGATCACATCGTCGCCTCGGCCGACAAATAGAACTTCACCGGATTAGTTTTTGGTGTGAGGCACCTGCGTAAAGGTGCAATGAGTAGACCAATATTTGGGGCCGAATTGGGATAGAAAATCGACCCGTGAAAAATAGTTAAAACAAATGGTAGAGAATCAGGAAGCGGCCCAATTCTACCAGTCAAACGGCTCAAATTGCTTGAAATATTACCGGCCCACCGGAATTTTTGCCGAAATCTCACCTTAACAAATCGGGCCTGCCAATATTTCAAACAAATTTGTACAATTTTTAAAAAATATTTCTTCTTGCCCTCTTCATCATAACCGAACAATAATTAAGATATGCGGTCGCCCGTGAAATTGGAAGCTAATTTTGTTTTTAAATGACTCAAAGTAGGTAAAAATTTTTCGGATATAAAATTACTTCAAAATTAAAGTTATTGTGTTTGTTTATACTGCTTGAAGGCGAACCATCGTCCTCGATTCTGTCAAATTCACCAACATTTACGAAATTCTCTTGAATTCTTTGAATTGTAAGAAACATAGGAAAATTTACTTGAATTCCTTTGATTTCGCTATAATTCTCTTCAATTTATCTGAATTCAATGGAATTCGCTGTATTAAATAAAATAACAAATTATTCAAAAACATAATTATTCAAAAAACTACAACAAATTTTATAGAAGAATTGTTTATAATGAATTCACAGGAACATTTCTTTATTCCACGCTCGCATTCGTGGATGAAGGGTCCAAGACGACTAGAGAGGATTGCCGCCGCCTCACATTCGTTGATACGGGGTCCGAGGGGTCGAGTGGGAGGCGTACGAGCCCAGCGGAGCTACGCAGTTCCCCCTGACTGTTAACATCATAGAAATTCTTGGAACCGAGTCACAGCCATTGAAACCATACCCGATACTGGACATAAATCCAGAGTTGACTGTACTAAAATAAATCCTCTGTAAGAATTATATATAACAAATTCAGAGAAGCGCATACTTATAATATTAAATTTTCTCTTCTCAAACAAATGAACATTGATGAACTTGCTTTTATTTTGTATTCAGAATAAATTACCTACTTCCGTCGACACTTTTTATTGAAGAAATATTTTTTCATTTGCCTCATTCAAATTTTCGCAGAACTCGGAGTATAGAACAGCTAGCACTACCTAGCGGTTGCCAAACTTTCCTCTTCTTCAGTTAAATTAAAAAATATTTTCAAAAATTGTATGAATCTCTGTGGAATATTTGTCTACTCATTTCTCTTTGAGAAATCATGTGGTATATTTTTAATTTTTCATATTATCTATCTTTTATTTGTAAGTCTATGCAAAAATAGAGAAATTTAGGGCTATGTCTGAGTGTGTCAGAATGCTTCTTTTCAGCAGAGGGCATATCTGACTTGAACTTTCTCCGTATGGAGTTCCCCTCTGGATAGCCTGGAGTGCATGTTATCAATTCCTTAAAAATAGAAAGTCGCTACAGTGTGAAGTTGGCCACGGGAACAATTGATGCTCTCGGGTGTACATGGGTGTCGATGTGTTCGGCGCTCATTGAACGAGCTGTTACTGCCGTATAATGTGTTCATTCTCATGTCAACCACTCAGTCCCCGATTTGGTCGAGTTCCAACACCCAGTTGACCCTACGTGTTCGTGTATCGAAAGGTGTGTGGCATATGTATACTATCATGTTGCTTATGTAATACTACCACCTAACTGTATTGGTCCAGACGAGTGTTACCTTCGATGTCAACACATCATATGTACATGCGTACTTAAAACTGATCATCCCGCAAAACCAATCATCTCCCAAAACTTAGTAACTTACTACAATCTATTTTGGGTACTCGTATAATGACTTGGTAGATAGATAAAGAGATTTCAAATTATAGATTTCTGTTACCGATCGTTACCGATATATAAAAGCTCAGACTGTTCTGTTCCATGCTGAAAGGGTTCATGTCCCTGCTAAATTAGCAATACTATCTGTCATCATTTCCTGAAAACATTGACATACATATATGGCGTTGCTACTATAGCTCGGACTCGAACCCTTTCAACATGGAACAAAATCATCGAAGCTTCCAGATGTAGATACACTGGAACCTCCATTTAACGGCCCTCCATATACCACCTTTCTAGAATTCCCACCGGCTGCTTTCGGCGATGAGGGTGTCCAAGGATCCGAGAGAGAGGCGCATTGAGTTCAGCGGAGTTAAGCAGTTCCGTAGCCATAAAGCGGGCAATTCGAACATTCGCGTGCATATTTCGCATTTATTTTACAGTACACGCCGAAAATTTTCGTTTAATTAATTAGTTTTCATTATTAAAAAAGGTCCATCCTTTATGATAACAAAAATCTAAATTTGTACAAAATACAGTTAATTAATATTATGTATTTCTACTGAAAATGGTTCATACGGCCCTGACTGATGCATCATAGAAATTCTTGGAAGGGCGTTACAACCTCTGCAAGCCATGCCCGAAACCGACGGTATATAGTGGTTTCAGTGTAAATATCGATAGAGGAAATTTATAATTTGAACTCTATCTATTTCAGATAATAAAGAGAATATTGAGTTGAAAAAATGACACTTGTCTCAGAAAGTCCATAGAATACACGAGCTGATAGATTTAGTTAAGAGTGAGGATGTAGGATAAGGTGTGCTGTAGATGCAAGAATTAAGCATACTATATACGTATATCCTCGCATATAAATAGATACACTCAGTAAACTACATTCAAAATGTGTGTGTGTGTGTGTGTGCATATGTGTGAACATGCTTCGCACATGTTGCAGCGGCCGCACCAAAATTATTTGTATGTAGATTGTAGATGTAGAATGTAGATCCTCCCCCGCCCAGAGTCCACGAGCCACCCTGCCGCGCCCATCGGTCACGGGGTATTGAAATAAATAAACAAGCATTGGGAGCAATATCCCGCTTGGTCAATATTAGCTCGACGGTTAGTCGATTCGACTTCCCTCCCTGATCCTCACTCCTTCACCTCCGCCTTCAGCACAGAGGCCTGGAGGGCCGACGAGAGGGACAAAAGTAAACGGCAATATAAACGCCGCGTTTATATTTACTTGTTTGCCGAGCAACTCAAATATTTCGTGTTTTCTGAGTTTACGTTCGCGAGTGCAGGGCCTCGTGAGGGAGCTTTAGTCTTTACACGTATACGAGCTGCACTCATCTACACACGTTCATATGAGCACATGCTTGCATCTGTGTACTGCTGAACTGCTGTGTACACAAGTACCCAGGCTCAACTGCCTCGATGTTTCTGCTGCACGCAATGTTTATCGAGGCAAGCCTCTTCCATGCCTCCTTCCTTCCTTCGTCCGTGTCTCCCTTCACGCTTTACCTTCTGGGATCAAAGACAAAATTGGGATTCTATATATAGGTCAGTCTTCACAAACTCAGGAAGCATTTTTGAAAAAAAAATCAATTCAGGAAAGAAAACAGTAGTCTAATTAGGGTTACCACCTCTCCGGGCTTGAGATGCAATCTCCGGCTCTCCGGGCGAACGCAAAATTCTCCGGGCCACTGAGTTTTCCGGTGTGTAATTTTTTTTCATTTTCAATCACGAAAGAAAAATAAGAGGTGAATGAAGAAACTGATTCTAGTTTTGATTTCGATTTCCCCCCCATGTTATCTTACCATGCCCTTACTGATGAGCAGGGTTATTTGCTTATTTTCGTGGTACGGAAAAGACTCTAACCTAGAATTTTGGGGAAATCCGCAACATTCGAAAACAACTAATTGATGTAAATATAAACATAACTCTAATCACGGTTTCACTTGAATGATTAAATAATTTTACGCATACCGAAGAAATAAAAACAGTTATTGTAATTAGTCACCATGTCTGATCCTGTGGAACCGCTCTCAAAGAAAAAAAAACATATTACAGTAGTTTTCTAGATGCATGGTTACAAAATGCAGATTTTCTAATGTGGCTGAAAAAAATTGATAACTACACTGCTTCTTGCTCAAAATGTAATGTGAGATTCACCATTAAACATGACGGGGAAAAAGCTGTAAAAAAATACCTCTCGAGTGAAGGTCACAAGAAAACTATGAAGTCAATTGGGACGAATAAACTTATGGAAACGTTTTTGACAGTAAAAAGTCATTTTTACGGGTGTTGCTTTTTGAAATCAAACATAAAAATATAATAAATTTTATAATGAAAAACTCATTTAGAAATGAATTCTATGTATAAAAAAATGTGACGCTTATTAATTTTCTTTAGGTTCATCCGAAGAATTGAAAGTCGCCAAAGCTGAATTGTGTAGCGTGTATCATGGTGTAATTCACGACCATAATTACATGAGTATTGACTGTGGCATTAAACTCATGAGTAAATTGTACTTTGACAGTACAATTGCCAATAAACAACAGTGCGGGATGACATAAGTCGAAACATTGGCCGAAAACATTTTGGCTGAAAAATCCATCGAAATGACTTTAGAAGAGATGAAAGTTTTAAGTTGCACACCCGTGTATTACTTAATAGCAACAGACGCTTCAAAGAAAGGCAACCCAAAGTTGTACCCAATAACCGTTAGGTACTTCGACATAGGTCTTGGAGTGAGAGACAAAATCATAGAATTCTATGAAGACCGCAAAGAATCGTCACAATATATTTACAATCAAATAATGACTTGTTTGGACAGTCACGGCCTCAATGATCAAGATGCTAGCTTTTACTCGGCTGATAACGCTAGTGTGAATTATGGCGTCAAGAACTCTGTTTTTCAAAAGCTTTGTCTAGTCAATCGTGACCTTATTAAAAGCAACTGCAACGCTCACGTTATTCATAATTCGGGCAGAAATGCGTGCAAGCCTTTATGATTCGACGTTGGAAATTTGATTTTGAAAATTTACGCAGAATTTTCGAACAGCACGAAAGCAGTTGAGATTTTGAAAACGTGTTTCGAGGACTTCTATATTATGTATGAAGACATTTTAAGGCACGTTGTGACTCGGTGGCTATCCCTTTTCCCAGCTGTGGAACGGATCATCAAAGTTTGTCCTGCGATAAAGCAGTATTTTCTTAATCAAGGAGAGGTCGAAACCGATAAAACGATTTTGAAATTCATCAAAGATCAGGAACCCGAAATTAATGATGATTTGAATGCTGACCTAACGATCCCGGAATGTTACCTTTACTTCGTACACCACTTTATGTTCCTATTGACGAGGAGCATCAAATCTTTGGAAAAAGATTCAATTATGATTTCCCATAATCACGATATTATGACGTTGCTGAAATATGGACTTTAGACCCGAATAAAAGAAAAATATTTTAGCGCGAAAGTTAATTAAAGTCTCGCTCGTTCAAATCCGTACCAGCGACAAAATTTTGAATCCGAAGCAACCTTAGTGTATGAGCGAGCAATTGAATATCTCGAAAAATGGTATAATTTTGTCAGCTCTCCTTTCCAACACTTTTCGGCAATCAGCCTGGAAAAAGATCTCAAATGTCAAGAATTTATCTAAGCAGCCAAAGCAGTCAAAGTTGAACTTGACGAAGACCAACTTTACGACGAATTTATTACTTTATTGACGGTTATTGAATCAATAAAAAGCCTGGACTTGCCTTTGGATTTGAAATGGGTCAAAATATTCGCAGCCCCAAACAAATTCAAAGAGCTCTCAAAACTTGTGGGAAAAATATTGTCCATTCCCATAAGCAATGCTTATGTTGAAAAGGTTTTTATCATGATAAAGAATGTATGGACGGATCCTCGAAATCGCATGAGAGTAGATTTGGTGAAGGCAAAATTTTTACAAAACTAAATTTCAATATGACGTGCCACGAATTTGAAACATTCTCATCCCATCCAAATCAAACTAATTTATTGAAAAAAGCGATTTCGAATGAAAAATACACGAGGAAAAAGAAGAGGTGAAAATTCAAAACTCAGATGATGGTGCAATGAGAACTGAAATTTATTATAAGCATGTGAATGATTCTTTGTAAATTTAAGTTGTTTGCAATTTCTAAAAGTATTAGCTCTACGTCTACATCATTATAAGTACAAATCATAATTTAAGGATATAGAGCTTCTATTTTGATCTTAAAAGTGAATATATGATAATGAGCCATATTAACAATTTGAAAATCCCGCTTTACCCCCCCCCTCAAGAAAAAATCTCCGGGCGAGAGGTCGGACCAAGGTGGTAACCCTAGATTATTATTATTTTTTTGTTGTTACCGGTTACCAAAAGCGTTTTCGGAGGGGAGAGGGGAATATTTTATAAAAGACCGCTTAAAACTAAAATCTATAGAAAACTTCATAAGAACTCCTTACATATCTTTCCAAGCTTCTAATCATTTCTGCTAAACCTTCTGCTGTATCTGCTACTAATGCCAAGTCATCCGCAAATTTTAACCCAAAAATTTTCTCATTTCCCATCACCGTCCCTCCTATATTTCTTCTTTCCCAATCCTCCGCGATGTCATTCACAAAAATGTTGAATAGAGTTGGACTGAGAGGACATCCTTGTCTAACCCCTCTTGTTGTAGTGAAGCTCTCTATTATTCCCTGACCATTTATTACCTCATTTACCGTTTTCGCATACATTCCCTCTATCATTTCTAACATTCGGCCTCTAATCCCAATTTTCATCAGTTTTCCGATGGGAATCTTTCTATCTACTGTATCGAAAGCTTTCTGAAAGTCAACGAAAATCCCATACAGCTTTCCTCCTTCTCTCTTGAATTTATTATTAATAAGATAATTTAGCACGAATACGTGATCTCTCATTGACCTTCCCTCTCTAAATCCCGCTTGGCTTTCTCTTATCAATCCCTTCTTTTGTAGCCAAACCCTCAATCTTCTATCCGTGATGGTTGCTAATATTTTATTTTCTATGTCTAATAGCGAAACTCCTCTGTAACTCCCTGTATCCTCTACCTTCCCTCCCTAATGTAAGGTGTATATTCTCGTCTTCTTCCACCCATTTCCAACTTTTCCTTCTTTCCAAAACCCATTCAGTATTTCGTGCATCTCTATTAACCAAACTGCCGGTAATCCTTTTATAAACTCCGCCGTAACTCCGTCTTCCCCTGCTGCTTTTTCCCTTTTCCAATTTTTTTACTTTCACTAATTCTTCCCTGGAGATATCCTCGTTTAATTCCTCCTCATCTTTATCCAACTCCGTTCTCACTCCTTCCTCGTTCTTGTTGGCTCCCCTCCCCCTTCCCACTTGCGGCTTACCCTTCCCCTCTTCGATCTCTTCCTCGCCCACTCCTAGTAGTTGCTGAAAATGTTCTTTCCATTTCTCCTTCTCAATTTTCTCTCCCTTTCTCTTCCCTCTCTTTCTTGGTCGAAACTCACCTATTGATTTCCAGAACTGCCTGATTATTTTTGTCCATTTATTTTCCTTGTCTTCTATTCTTTTCCTAGCAATGAGCTTCTTCAGGTTCTTACGCTCTTTCAGCCATTCCTCTCTTTCTTTATTCCTTTTCCACTTTATAAATTCCTTCAACTTCTCCCAAACCCGTTTCTTTATCTCCCCTATATTATCTTCGGTCCCCCTCCCCCCTTTTTTCCCCTACCTCCATTATTGCTCCCAACTCTGTATTTTTTCGTCATTCCTACCATCTTGGATGCTTTCTTAATGTTTTCCTTGAACCTATCCCATCTATTCTTCCATACCTCCCCCTCTGTCTCTTTTCTCTCTTCCCATAATCTTCGCATTTGTTCTTTAAACTCTTCAGCCTTTTCGTCATCCCACACTAATTTTTCAACAAATTCCGTATTCTCCCTCTTTTCGGTTTTCCCTTTCTTCTTTCCACTACAAGATCCTTTTGCATCCCCACTCACTTTAAACATCATTGGTAGATGGTCAGACTCAGTACGTGTCCTTATCTCCATTTCTTTGACATCCCCTTCTCCTTTTGTTTCCGCTTCTGATATATAGTTTATAACCGAACCTCCGTCCTCTCCAATGTGCGTCCATCTTCCTTTTTTATCTCCCCTTACACTCCCATTTAGTAGTCTTAATCCTAGTTCTCCACAGAATTTCAAAAGCTTTTTACCCTCACTATTTACCATACTATCCTCCGACTTCCTCTCTCTACAATAACTTCTCGCCGGTTTGTTTACATCAAATTCTTCTATTCCCTGCTCAGACCCTATTCTCGCATTCCAATCCCCTATCATAATTACTCGCTCCCCTTTAGCTTGCAAATCTCCCACTACTTTCTCTAATTCTTTACAAATTGTCCCCCCTTCGCCCTACCTTTCTTTTTTATTCTTACCGCCGCCTTGGTCTTCCACACGTAGTCTCTGTCCAGTCCTTCGATGAAGTCTTTTTCTCTGTCTGCCTCTATCCATGTCTTCAAAATTATCATTATGTCGAATTTCTCCAAAAAATCCCAAACACATTTCATCTTTCTTCCTCCTGCAATGTTCCACATAACTCTAATGTCTCCTCCGCTTTCCTCGAAAAAACTAAGTTTCTATCTCCTTCTTTTCTTCATTCTACACAAATTATTTATTTTCTATTCTCCATCGCATGTAGCTTGCACTGGATTCTAGCCCCCTACCCCTGGCCTCTCTTGACTGACTGTTGATCCATTCTTGAATCTGCTTTTCCCTTTCTGAAAAATTATATTCCACCTTGATCCTGGTTTCCCTCAATTTGTGCTTATTAGCCATAAGGTTCCTCTTGTTGCCCCACGTCTTAAGTTTTGTTAAAGTTCCTCCTGCAATGCCCTTCATTTTTTCTATCAGCATTCTTACTCCTGTAATATCTTCGATGGTGCTGCATCTTCTTATGTAGGAGTTTTCCTCGAGACCTGAAGCCTCTCACAATGATCCAGTTCTTCCTTTTCCTCCTTTCTTCCTTTTCCCAAATCAGCTCCCCGTCTCGAAGAAAATCCAGCTTTTGTTTATTCCACTCTCACTCTTTTTTCTTTCATCACTCACAACTGACTTCACGTTTTCCCACTCCCTCCACATACCCTCCACACTCTCCACTCTCCTTATTAGACAGTTCATTTCTTTATTTCACTTTGTTTACAAATCACTTTGCTTGAAATTTAATTTCAAACAATTTAAAATTATTTCAGCTTTGTCAATGTTGACTGATAGACATTTAGTGTCTGAAACATCAAATCTTAAAGTTCTTTCAACGTTTTTTAAAAATATTCTTAATAGACTACCGTAAAACGAAAGTAAAGTTGCTCATTTAGGGTAAAGTCACTCACACCTAGATTTATAATTCGAAATTCAATATCAAACTTCCCAGGAAAAAAATAGAAGATTATCGATTGTTTCATTCAGCAGAACTGTCAATCTTTAATTTAAAATTTATTTGGTGCGAATTTATTCGTGAGTGACTTTACCCTTCACGAGCGAGTTTACCCCACATTTCACGTTATCTTGCCTGAACCTTTTAATTATGCACTCACAAAAACAGAGGATTTTACGATAGCGTCTGTCCCCAACTCTAGGTAAGTACATATTTAGATGAAGTTTGCCCACTTTAGCAGCCCATAGGGTGGCTGAGCACAGGCACGAGCAGTTTCGCGGCAAAGCGGGCGTGCTTCAGAAGCAGCAAACCATTTTGGGCCCGACTTCCCTGGAGTAACGAAATCAACTGCAAGACGCTTTTTTGCTTGCTTTTGAAAACCTTCTTTATTCATTAATAATTTGTACATGCATGTTTACATTTGTTATATGTGGTATTATTCAGCGCCTGTTACATGAAATGAACTTATCCGAATATTTTGTATTTA
>JAUMHM010000051.1:3815691-3826371 GCA_032362435.1 Melikaiella ostensackeni | reverse complement strand
GATATAGATTTGGAAGAATAAATAAAAAATTTTAAAAATATGAACAAAGTCTTACTATTTTTTGCCCACAGTGGTATCTCAAACCTATCCCTCCTCCTACACATCCCTTACTTAACCATACCATATAAAGTCCTTGATCACCGGTAGTATAACGAGGCTAGAATCAAGAGAGTTACACTCATCCCGAAAGGAATTTGGCTTAATGATATAACAATAATAATAATAATAATACAAAATTGAGGGAAGGTGGTTAGTTTGGGATGAATGGAAAGAACGCCTGGTAGAGGAAGACAGATTTCGGAGAAGGAAGAAAAGATTTTAAACTCAAGAGAGATGAGAATAGAGAACATACTTCGCGAGTTTTGTTCTGGAACGTGGCTGGAACTGAAAAGAAGGATGAGGAATTCTGGAGTTATATTAGAAAATTTGATATGGTTGGTTTAGTAGAAACGTGGGTAGGTTATAAGTTTATACAGGAAGCGGAAAAAAATGAAAATGGACATTAAAAGATAAGCACAGGGCAAGAAACAGCCCTGGGAAATCTGTAAGATGAAGGAAGAAGAAAAACAAAGAGAGTTTGATAACGAAATAAAGGACAAAAAGTCATAAGGAAATATACGGGAATTCATGAATCAATCCAGGAAGGGGAGGGAGGCAATGAGTGACGGAGTAGGAAAACACGTTTTGAACATATGTTTTAAGGATGCAGGACACGTTTTGTATTACAGGAGGGTATCCGGGTGGGTGAGGAAGGAAGAGGATGGAAGGGGTGAAAAGTTGAGTATTGAAAAAATAGACATGCAAAGAAAGAAGTTATGAAAAGGAGGAGCTGCCGGGAGAGATGAAATCAAGAAGAGTGGAAGGAAGGTTTGATAGCGCTATTCCACAAAAAAGGAGATGAGTTACGTATAAGGTAGAAAACTGCAGGGGGATCGCGCTCCTATATACTGCATATAAGCTTTACGCGATGGTGTTCGCGAAGAGGTTCAACAAAGATGTGAATAATAAAGAGATTCTCCCGGACATGCAAGCAGGTTTCCGTAAAGGTAGGAGTACAATGGATAACATATATGTATTACAACATGTAGTAGATCAAGACTTGCCAAAGGAGGAAGGAAAAATTCGCGCCTTCTCTATACATCTGAAGGAATCTTTTCCGTCAATAGACTGAGAGACGCTGTGGGAGGTTTTAGAAGAAAGGGGGGGGCAGATAAATGTCTGGTAGACAGGATAAGAGAAATTTATACTGAAACGGAGTTTGTATTCCTGGGCTTTCTTTTTAGGAAAAATGGAAGTGGGGGCGCGCATGTGTGGGAGAGAGTGATGAGAGCGTCCATCGTCATGAAACAAGTTTGGGGTATTTGTGTAAAAGTTTAGAAGGATGACTCTAGAAGAAGATTGATGAAGTCTGAATCACTAGTAATATGGAGGAATGGAAGGAATGGAAGGAATCGGAGAGATCTTGTGAGTTGTGTAACAGAGTAAAGGCTAGACTTGAAGATTGGGTGGGAGGCTGGAGGAAAAAAGAATGGCAATCGAGGATTGGTGTATGAGGATAAAGGGGAAGGGGTGGTGGGATGGTGGAGGTATCTGGAGCACGAGAAGGAGAAAAAACAGAGAAGGCTCAAGGAGGAATGGCAATAAGCAGAGTATTGTACATAAAAGTCGCTAGGCAAAAAGAGTTGTGAGAGGAGCATGGATTCAAGAGATCAGTTCTCCTGCTCAAGAAGGGAATAGCGTGCATGGCGTAAGAGAGAGGCAAACTCGATAAAAAAAATTATATTATATTATATTTTATTATATTATATTATAATAAAATGATAGAAGTTCAAGAACGGAAGGATAGGCGATGGTGAAACCATGTAAAGGTCGAGAGAAGGACAGGTGTACATATTCTGAGATGAGTAGAGCGTAGAGTGTGGATGGAAAAGCAATGTAAAATGTAAGGATGCAAAAAAAATGTAAAAATGTGAAAAAATTTATTAGAATATAAGGAAACGTAAAACGTGAACTAGGTTAAGGAAAATGTAATAACGAAGAAAACTGTATAGTGAACAGATAATTAATTCTAGTCCGAAGGACTAAACTCAACAAAAAATACAATACAATAAAAGCTGGGTTTGAAAAAAAACTTCGAATCAGATATATTATTTTATGCTTTCCAGTCTATCGCGAATGTTTCTCTCTCAAACCTTTTGCAACGGGCAGTCTTATTCTTGAAATCTAACTTTATTTAGGCGGCGGGGAAGAGGATATATCCTCAGAGAGAAAAATTCTTTCTTTACTGCAATTAAAGGATAGCCTATTATTATGAATATTATTTTACTATTATATTATTATGATTAATTATTATTATGATTATTATTATGATTAAACAAAACACACGCAACATTCTGCCGATTTTTCAGAAGAGGCAAAAAACGATCTCGAAAATCGAATTTTCAATCTAGAAAAAAAAACTTCCGGAATGCATCAGTGCTGAATTGAAGTCCTAAAAGTTTGAATGGAAAGTTTCATTAGGTCCCAAAAAAATCTCTAAAATGGCACGTTTAAAAAAAATCAATTTCGATTTCCAAAAACAAGTTCTGAAAATTTGTTCAAAATCAATGTAGCAGTATTAAAGTAAATGCAAAAAGTTTCCAAGAACATTACTAAAAGTTCAATCGGATGCTTATCTTATAGTCGTTTTACGCTCCTTATCTATTCCGTGACAGGTATGTGAACTTTACGGCACAATATGTGACTAAAAACTCAATTTTCATTGTGTTCAAAGAAATTTTTAATGTAAAATGCTATAAATCAGCAGCGAATAATGTGTATCGCTGGTAAACATTTTTAGAGAAAAATATCTCAATCAGGCCATTTTTCGTTTGAAAGTTTTTTTTCTCGATTGAAACGTGGCTTTCCAGAAGTTCATGAACGCTATGTTTTCGAAAATGGGATTATTGACTTCTCTTGATAGAAAATTCGACTTTTTAAAACGTTCCTTGTCCCTCCTAAAAAGTCGCCAAAATGGCGTTTAGGATCTTTTGGAAAGCCACGTTTCAATTATTGCGAGAATTTTTTATAATATATGTAACAAGATTCTATTTTTTCTTCGGAAATGGATATCATCTCACGTACCTATATTTCCTTCAGATAAAACCACAATTCCTTGACTCAAAACGACACTAACTATCAGGATATCCAAGTAGTATTTGCTGCTCATTCTGGTGAGAAACTACGTAATCACAGAATGGAACTTATTGATGGTGAGCAGGAACAGAACACGAATTTATAGTGAAAATTCAGATTTCCATAGTTGAAAGTTTCAAGAACATTCTAAATTTAGGTATCCTCGAATATAATCTCACAGCATACAAAATGTTCAGCCATATAAGTGATGTTTGTACAAGTATGAGAACCTTGACACACGCTAAATAAATCCAAACAAATAATGTATTGTTATCTAAAGAGCGAAAATAGGAAGACGAACCAACTTTAATTGAAAGGTCTTTGCATATAGGGTTTCCCTCTTGAATGTAGTTGTCTGACATCTAACGAGCATTTCAAGGCCAAAAACAAAGAAAATTGCAGCGACGCATTATAGAGAGAGTTGGTTTTTATTTTATTTTTTTTTAATACAAAAAGAAAAAATGTTTACTTAAAAAATGTGACAAATTGCGTTTTAACTTCAAAAATGTTATTGATTATATATTTTGAAACTGGAGGGGTTTCATAAAACGTATGAATTCCCGAAAAATAATTTTCAAGCTGAATTGGATCAATTTCGGGGACCATTATCCACGATTTTCTCATAGTTGCGTGTTTATAAATCATTAAGCTTCTACAAATAAGATAAAAACTGCCTCACCGTCATCTCTTCATTACGTTCAATTGATGAAGGAGATATTTACTTGTTATTCGATGTTCCATTTTCATTGTTGTTTTAATAAAAATCTGTCATTTAAAGCAAGTTTGTATTTCGAAGTGAATATAAATCTAGCAAAAAAGGGAGAAACGCATGATGAAAATTGTGGCAATGTCTGTTTGTTTTGTTCAAAATTGAAAAGTCAATGCAACAATAATAAGTTTGTAGAGATATTTGCAAAGGGAAAAGTTAAGGATATGATGAAATCTATCTCAGAATATAGATCTGCCAAATATATTACAGTTTCATGCGATAAAATGAGGTACCGGATTGACTAGTCTGCTACCATGTGAATGTTAAATTTTTCAAATTATAAGAGAGCCATTATTCAAAAATTCTACAGAAGGGAATGTGTTCCATCCGAGCATCCGGTGACACTAGTACTATGAAGCAACACCTTGGATGCTCGGAATAAAATGCTGAGCAGGTAAGTGAAGGACTAATCTTCACTGTATACATATATATATTTCAATTTCAAAGCGTTTAACTTCTAAGCGTAAGTCGCTCGATAGAGAGAGAGAGAGAGAGAGAATCAAAGGTGTCTCTAACTCACCTCACGAAAGTCAACAATTCGCAACACAATAGAAACATAATTACAAATATTGAATATAAAATTTGATGCTAGTTGCATGAGTTTTATTGTCAATAAATATTAAGTTTGAATTGCGTTAAGAAATTTGAAGACTAGAAATGTAATTTCAATGCACCGAAATGAAACTTTTTGCCAGATGCATGAGATTGACCTTGGTCGACATTTTGCATTTTCAAGTTTCAAACAAACTACAGATTGAATGTAAGTTGGACGGAGGGTTTCCTTTTGATTTTTAATTTCCTTTATTAAGTATGCTTTGCTACTGATCTGATTGTAAAAATTTTTTTAAGTCACAAAATTCGTACTATGAATAATAAGGCCTTTACTGGCCTAGTGAAATGTACCGAGGAAATGACAAGGGAAACATTCGAACATTCAAATTTGGATTCATAACTTTCCAATCAGAAAAACTGATAAGTGCTCAATCCAACTTAATTTTATTATTTTAATTGAACTATATTATAGGCTTTCAGGCCTTTTCGGTGATACAAAATTTTTATTACCAATACTAAGGCCTTCACTGGCCTAGTTGAAGTATAGTAATAAAACTGAATGAAATAAAAAATTAAATAAAAACCAGAAATGTCAATTATCAAACAAGGTTCTAGTCAATTAAAGTTGAATTCGAGAAACAAATTTCATAGCCCAACAACGGGCTTGAATAAGTTAATTCCTTATCAATTTCGACTGAAAAATAGTTTGATGGACATGAAAATCGCAGGAACAACTAGTCAAATTTAAAATGCCTTCCTTTTGCCATGAACCTACGCCGTATCAGAAACCGACAGCAATAACCTTATATTCACAATCTTTCTGAGGAGGTAATATCCGAACGCGGAGGCACAGTTGCTATTTTTTTTCTGGGTTCACTTTCTGTTTAATCGAACAAAAAGCGGCTTGGAATTGAAGGAATCTCAAGCCTTGTAAACAATCTGAATCAGGTACAGTGATATACAAAAGAAAACACCGAGCAGGTAAGAGGGTACGCGAACGGTATGAAAAAGCCATAGCCCGTGATTTAAATGCTCAAAATAGTTTCGAGAAACCTCTACTCCGGGAATCAAACGAAACGTTCTAGGAGATAATTCTTTCTCTCGGAAGATGTATTAATTTTGTTTCATAAATGATTTATTTGTAAACAATAAGGGGCTCACGATTGTAGAGCAATTGTCCTTTTTGAAAGTTTTGTTATGCCCGTGTGGCCGAACTGAATTTCTTGTATAAGAACGATTGACTTGACTCTATCTGAGCAATTTATCGGGACAATCCGAATTTCTAGGAGATAATTCACCGTAACATTCAGAGTGACTAACCCAGACGGTATCAATACCAAGTCTCAATATAACGCAACGAGTTCAGTTTTTGGGATGAACCCTAATATCCCAGCAATCATCGCTAACCAAGCAGACGCGTCCCTGGCAATGGCTTTCATGGTGCAATGCATGACCTTGCAACAGAGCACGAGCCACTCAAGATCTTTCGACGGCAAGAGTCCGCCCTCAAAGGATTTCTTGCAAGATATCGTAAATAGCGCGGTCTATATCACTAGCGATACTGAAGCTGCCTATATCAAAGCAGTTTTAATCAAGCTATTACGTGTGGCTCGAAAAAGCGTCAGAAACAAAATGCTTCATACAATCCAAGAATTAGTCGCTCAATCTAAAAAAATGTTTCGCCGCTAAAAAAAACCAATACTGCATCCAAGAGATTGTTGATTGAGAAGGAATATTGCACTCAGAGCGTACGCGTGCGGCTAGTCCTCTTCACAAAAGGACGAAATCGATAAACGATTCCGGGGTGGTAAACACCCCTTCATTTGCCGGTAATCCTCATCTGCCTCATATCAACCAGCATTTTCAACCTTACGCAAATCAATATGCGAGTTATAATCCCCAATTTTCTCAAAATTTCTCTATGCTAAACTACCCGTATAATCCAACTCACTCAAATCAATATGCGGGTTATAATCCCCAATTTTCTCAAAATTTCTCTATGCCAAACTACCCGTATAATCCACCTCACCTACCGTTGATAAGGCCTTATTACTTCCCAGTGCAAATGCCAGCTATGTGGCAAAACCTTCAAAATCTTAACTTACCGAATCAAAACCTTTGGCAAGGTCATTCTAAGCTAATTATTCAAAACCATTTCTCAAGGCCCAATCAACAGGATCCAAACTCTTTGTATCAACCCCAGTGTCGAGTGAGTGTGAATGTCAGTATCGAGTGAGAAGTAGAGCCTTGCGATTCCATCACCATTTACGGAATAACGAAATATCCTGTAGATACGTTAGGCAATCAATAGCGATAGAGGCACTCCATCCCGATATCTCGGCGGGTTATTTACCCAGAGTTAAAACTCGCGAAGGATTACGTTTCGAAGAGGCAGCTGTTAAGAATCGAAACGAAAATGCTGAGTATCAGCTATAAACACTACCGATACTGACATCGCAATTGAAATTCCTCCGCAGGAAATCATACCATCTGAGTATCACTCCTTTCCGGACGAAGAGAGCTCGAAATCTGAGATAGACGATTTTTCGACGAATCCGCCTCTTGATTCAAAAGCTTCTAGCGCGACCCGTGTCGAACGGCTACTAAACAGCCTTTGCATATGCCATTTAAAGTTAGAGGAGCAGGAGTATGTAACTCGCTGGGTAGAGGATTTCAAGGATGTTTTTCATGTCAGTGGAGAGCCCCTCACTGCTACTCACTTGGTTTAGCATAGGGTGTCTACCATCGATGACGAGATCATCCATAGGAAGTCCTATCGTCATTCTCCCCACGATACAAAGGAAATACTTCTAGCAACTGAGAAACAGCGCAAAATGGGAATTATCGGAGATTTCGAATTGCCCCATAACTCCCCTTTACTATCAATTCCGAAAAAATGGACGCACCCGGAGAGAAGAAATTTAGAGTCGTCATTGACTACCGGAAGCTCAGTGAATAAGTTATTGGGGCCGGCTATCCATCACCAAATATTACTGACATTTTGGACCAGTTGGGTAGTGCCCAAGACTTTTTGGTGCTTGATCTAGCCAGTGGGTACCACCAAGTGGAAACCCACCCCAATGACCGTGATAAGACGGCTTTTTATACCCAGCGAGGTCACTTCGACTATTTGCGAATGCCTTTGTGCATCAAGAATGCCGCGCAACGTTTCAAAGATTGATGGACACGGTGCTGAAGGGTATGCATGAGACTGAGGTCTTCCTGTACCTGGATGACATCGTTGTCTATTCGGAAACCCTCGAGGAACATGACATCAAAACTCGACATCTTCTCTCTCGCTTACAAAACGCTAACCTTGAACTACAGCCGGATAAGTGTGCCTTTCTACGAACGAAGGCCGCTTATCTAGGACACATTATTACTGGGAAGGGAGTCAAGCCAAACCCAGCTAAAATGAGTGCCATAATTACTTCCCTCATCCTAAAAAGGTTCGGTCTATCAGGCAGTTCCTCGGACTTACGGGTTATTACCGAAGACTCATCCAGGATTATGCTGAGATTCCAAAACCTTTAGCCGAACTTCTTAAGAAAAATGGAGAATGTAAATGGGGACTCGAGCAAGAACAACGTCTTCAAATCTTAAGGGAATATCTGTGTAACGAACCAATTCTGCAGTATTCAAAATTCTGAAAATCGTTCAAAGTTCAAACTCACAACTGATGCTTCGGAATACGCCATAAATGTAGTATTAACACAAGAAAAGCAAGGCATGAATATGCCTATCGCTTTCTACTCTAAAATTATGAACGCGTGCGAACAGCGCTACTCAAAGACAGAAAAGGAAGGTCTGGCCATTGTCTACTCCGTTACAAACTTCCGACCGTACTTGTACGGCCGAAAGCTTGTACTGGTTCGTGACTGTGAGCCCATACTTTGGATAGATTACATAATGAATTCAGGATTGAGGTTGATGCGTTGGCGCCTTCGCCTAAAAGATTACCAGATCACATACGGGTACAAGAAAGGTAAGCTTGAGCGAGGAGTGGAAGCCCTGTCCGGGAAACCGGAAGGTTGGGATGAGTGATCTGAAACTCGCGACCTGGATAAGGAATTCAAAAACGAGTTTAACGATCCTAGAAAGGAAAAAGCCACGACTTGAGCCTTTTTCATTTATGATAGATCCCGAAAGGTACTATCAATAACTTGCTCACGACGAATCCTTCCCGAATCCAAAAAGCGAGTAGACGACGAATCCGCTCCCGAAGCTTCTGCGCCTAAAATCTTAAAAAGACCTGCTGTATCTTCTGGGGTCAGGAGAATTCGAGTCAGAATCCAAAAGGCTCCGATAATGCGTTTTTCTCTTCCAAGAAATCAGGGGTCTTAACTGAGGTATCGAAAGAGCTAGCGACCGCACTTCCCAATTTTCAGCCTACGACTTCAAAAGTTAAGGCTCGAGAAAGACCCCCGAAATCACACCCCCCGACTGACCCGGATGAGTCATATCGGCCTGCCGTTGAGCCTATACAAGGTTCGAATTTTGACCGAAGCACCGTCGCTTCATGATTGAAAAAACGAAGACCGCATGTACGCGAAAGTCTCAAAACACCCTCTTACAGTAGAAGATCAACTAGCGAAACGTCATCCCGTGATGAATCCTTAGATGATGATTCGGATGCTCCCATATTCAGAGCAGACCACAGTGCTTTTCCGAAAGTAGAACCAAAACTCCCGGCTTCTTAAATTTGGTTTCCTATTAAAGGTGAAGCTTCAGCTTCCCTGGGGACAGGCTCCCAAACGGTAGGTCCTGGAGAAGAAGTCGTAGATGTGTATGTTGACGGTGCCTGTTGCCACTATGCTAAAGGAAAATCTTAAGCTAGAGTCGGGGTTTGGTTTGGGGAGAATCACCCTCCAAACGTGTCGAAAAGGGCCCAAGGCCATCAAACGAACAATTCCGCGAAGATTCAGGCTGCCACATTGGCTGTAATCAAGGCTTATGAACCTGGAATCAAAAACCTTCGTTCCCATATCGACTCCTAATTTGCGATAGATAGCGCTACTGGATAGATTCCTAAGTGGGAAGAAAATTGGTAGAAAACTGCAGAAGAAAAGCCCGTCATCGATAAAACTGAATTTGAAAAACTCAAAAGAAGGCTATCGATTCCTTGAAAGTCGATTGGGCAAAAGTTCCTAGCCACAAGGGTATATTAGGCAATGAAATGGCTGATCGCCTAGCTAGAGCATGAGCAGGACAATCTGAACCAGATTCGGAATCTGCCTAGGGGCTATTTCAGGGAGGCCTCATTTAGAATGAAAATACTACCTCCCAGACATACGTAGTAGGTGTTAGCCTTCCCGAAGTGGAAAGTGATGAGAGTGATGACGATATTGATTGCAGCTCAGCTATCAAAGATCATACTCTAACTACTCAACCATCGTGGTACTGGGACAATTATCTGCCCCCTACTGCAATTTCTGAAGGAGGAGATGACCCCGAGCTCAGAAAATATCTAGACGCCATCTATGTCTGTGGAGAGTTTGATGATGACGAATTCTCCAATAGAATAGATTATTTTCTAAAGTCGTTCAGCAAGCACATTGAAGAAAGTCAAACTCCCAATGAAGTAGTCGCATCCAAATCAGCACAGGAAAACAATAACATAAGCGAACTTCCCCTCCCTCTGGTTCAGGCTTTAACTGAACTGACTGGAAGGGCCAGGAGAAGTATCGTCCGTTTTAGGAGTATCGAGGATATAGATCTATTGTTATTCAACAACCCCCACAAAGATCTTTGTTTCCAACTCTTCTAACGACTACTACCCTCATGGCCGAATGCACCCCTTTCTTTAACGGTCACGGAACTCGGGGTAATGATAGTACAGCTTCAGATAAAACAAAATTCGACCGCGTCAGCTCCAAGCGTCGAACGAGTTAGGAAATCATTCTGAATTATCACATAATTTTCCCCTTTAATCGAAATTATTTAACGTAAAGATGCCCTACATAGATTAACCATCGCTCTCTCCAGAAACCAATTCTACAGAGGAAAAAGGAAAATCTAAGCCGGGTAGATTATAATCGGTCGGAAATGTAATAGTCCATCAATCGGCTGAACCTCTCACCTATCGCCGGAATAACTATACTCATTTCTGTTTTCAGAAACTTTTTATATTGGCAATAGGGTCTTATGATTATGTGATATAACATGCAGTGAATTATATAAGTATG
>JAUMHM010000051.1:3762938-3775488 GCA_032362435.1 Melikaiella ostensackeni | reverse complement strand
TCTCCAAGATGTTTTGAAGGGCTCTGGCAAGGGCGGGGTGCAGGGCCTCCAGATATTTATACCAGAAGCCGTGCACCCCATCCACACAGGGCGCTTTACAGTTCTTAGCTCTCTTTAGCATGCGAGCCACGTCGGAGACTGAGATGGATAGAGTATTCATCCCAGGCAACCGTTCAACCCTATCCTTTTCTAGACGGAGCCACGTCGTGTCCAGCTGACTTAACCTATGAGTACCCCAGATGCTCGACCAATTACTGGCCATTTCCTCGGCCCTAGGTTGATCACACTGATTTTGAGTCTTGTTTTTGCCGTCTGTAAGTCTGCGATAGAAACGTTTTTCGTCTGCCTAGAAGGTCCTATTGTCATTCCTCCTCCGGTCGCTCTCCTAAATCGTCGCAGACGCGCTGACAGGACCATGAGTCTCTGTTTAAGATAGTCAATCACTTCGTTCAGGTTCGCAGAAGTTCTTGAACTGATGTTATGTGGACGAAGGATCTCCTCCACATCGCGAGTTAGTCTCTGAGGCCGATTGCCCTTTAGAAATTAGTACAACCGTCCCAGTTTTGCTCATATTTTAGTAACCTCGCCTTGAAGTTCAAACTTTCATGGAGGGTCTGCCATCTTTCTTGGGGCATAGTTGTTAGCAGCCCGGATTCTGAGATTTATGCTCATCATCCTGGCACACGCGACCGCAGCGCAATACGCAAAAGTCTGCACCTGCAGAAAGCTCATATCCCGCTGCAAGAACAGAGGCAGTATCTCGGTGTTCAGAATGCCAACTAACCGGAGAAGGTCTCTGTTGACTCTAATTTTCGGCAGACCGTTTCTCATAGCTGCTTCTTGATTTGCAAACTCTAAGATGGCATCAGTGAAACACACCATAAGACGTAGGCTTTCCTCATTTAGCTCTTCAATGAGTTCAACAGAAGCAGGAGATGGGTCCGGCGGTTGCAGCCCTAACGACTATCGCCCATGAGACAGTCGCTCCGCTACATCTCCCAGGTCTGGCTCCCGCTCGTCTATAACGTCTCGTGTCACGGGCATATGAACCTCCTCGTCCACCGCATCCGTAGGGTGCGTTATAGCAGATGCTAGTTGTTGCCGCACCTGTTTTTCGATGTTTTTTACTTCGACCTCGGATATAAGGTGCTCGCCGCCTAATGGATATTAACTGATCAGCAAGATGTTGCTCAGTCACTCTGTGCACCAGATCGGGGTGCAGACTCACGAAGAGACGATGTTGTTCGCCCCTCACGTGTTCCCCCCTCGCCTTTGCACGAAAATGACATCTGATCACATCTCCATTCATCTCCGGCGTCCACTAGATCCTCTTTTTGGTCTGCGCACCCTGGAGTCGCTGGTAAAATACAGTCTCAACCTCCGATCTTATCCGGTTGATAGTTCTTCTAGAGAGGAGGTTCTCGTCTATTATTTAACGCCTTCGTTGTTCTAGGTCATCTTCAGTTACTGAAGAGGAGAGTTTGTGTCCATTTTAGGTCCTGATGATTTGATATTTGATTCTTGTGCAGAATGTACTCCTGATTCCGAATATATCGGATGCACACAGAAAATTCCCGGTCTTATTGTTGTTATTTGACATTTTCCGTGTTTAAATGAAAAATGTCACAAAAGTTTTGCAAATATTTTTTCATCATCATTTAAAGAAGTGTGATGTGCACAAATTTTTATTAATGGTGTATGTTGATTTTATTGATAGTTTTCGAGAAAAACAATAAAAAGCGTTTTAATGAAAAACCATTTTTACAATTTATTTTTTATCATTTCAAAATTTTTTTTCTAATCATACAGTACTCGCTGAGACGAAGACAATTTCTTTTGAAATTTCTCCAATTAGACTATTAGTTTAATTTTTACAAAATTCGAAGTAAATACAAACTTTTCGCGTCTGTGTGTATGATTATTAGTAACAGCATCGAATCGTGACAGCGGGGGGCTTGAAAGCTGCAGGTTTGAAACCTTGTCCGAACCCTAACACACAGGCGCAGACAGGCAAACATCCTACTCAATAGAGTTTTCAATTCAAGCAGTTACCTGTAGATGAAATAATAAAAATGAAAGAAATAGATGAAGGTTTAAATAGCCTATAATTCAAAAGTACGTACCCTTTCTTACTGAATAGGCTTGCTAAAGGCATTCTGTCTGCTCATTATGCAGTGGATTGAAACTAAGAATCCGATATTTTGGGTTTTAATTCAAAAAGTAAGTACCCAACTCTAAGCAATGAGGAAACAAATAATCATAGTTGATTTTGAGTTATGTGACATTATGAAACAATTTGTTATCATTTATAATAATATACTCTTGGAATAATGCATGGAAGTTCCGGTTCTTCGAGAATTTGAGAATTTTTGTCCACTTCTTCCTTAGTGAGATAATAATTAATGCAAGTTAGCAAACATAACTGCTTATACAATTTATTATTGTTTATAACTATCTTAGTTCTATAATAGTTAAAATACAAGATTTTGTTACGTTAATTATAAATAATATTTTTTGTCATATCAAAAACATTCATCAGTCGCCCCCACAAGCATACTTTGTAAAGAAGTGTTTACATTATACCATGTAAAATAATTTCTTCCGGAATAAAACACTGATGAGGACCCCCACCTGGATCGAAACGTCTGTTTGAATTGTAGTGAAAACCTAGCATTTTTTTATCTCTGAGTCCTGAAGCCAATTGCAACGTAGAAATGGAACACCGTGTTTGACCTTCAAAAAGGTTAAAATCATATAATTATCAGTTGTGTATAATCTGTCAAAGGGTACAGCACGATGAAATTAAGTCGACAGAGAATGACCTTGAAAGGGTAAAATGGGCAGCTTCAATACGAGAAGACGAAGTGTCACATCGACTATCCTTATTACTAGAAAATACGGCATTTTCTTATCATAAGGAAACGTGCTACAAAAATTATACAAATAAGTGGAAGATGACACAATGTAGTGCTAAGCGAAGACGCTTAGAATCTGCAGAAGAAAGTGAGCCAATGTATATGGATAATTCCGAAGACTTGGATGCTAATCATATTGATTCTTTAAATAGTGCAACATCGACTTCTACTGGCAGTGAATCAATGAATACAAGTGATCCGATTAATTCAGATGCTTCGATTTGTGCAGAATCCATTCATCAAGGTGGGAAAGGAGAAGAAAGAGAAGGGATCTTAAAGAATGTGTGTATTTTGTGTTCTAGTTTAAAAGCTAAAGGTGAAAAAGTACCACGTAAAATGGTAGATAAAAAGAGACCAGGAACCTTTATCAGAATCTTTTAGTATTTCGACAGCAATGTTTTCAAAGAAGCAAGACTCCTAGAAAATTCTTCAGACGTTCTTTTAGGAAACATATATTTCCACCAAAAGTGTCTCCGCTCTTTAGAACGAGAATATAATCGTGCAACTTCTGAAGATAGCAACTATGAACCATTTTCTCGAAAAAAGGCTATTTTGGATGTTCTGGATAAAAAACATTCTCAGTTTGAAGCTGGTGTCGCATTTTCATCAACTGAAATAACCAATGATGTATAGAAAACATTCAAATTTCCGGAGTCTGTTAGAAACAGAGGCGTTGACAGAATTATAAAAGAGAAGTACGGAACAGGTGTAAAATTCTTATTGTCCTCAGATCCAAGTAAACCTACTATGTTCTTTAGTTCTAAAGTGTCAGTGGAAGACATTTTCTATACTTTGCGAATGAAGGTAGACATTTTTAAATCCGGAGAAGAAATAAAAGATTGGGGGTGAAATATTCTACGGGTTCTTTTGCATTCCGTGGACTTTGGTTTGGATAACAAATTTTTCGATGCTCACGATTTAGAAGCTGTCTGGGATAACACTAAACTCTCATCTGAACTAAGACTATCTTTTCAGGCTCGTTTGGTCTTGAAGAAAACTTTTTTGATATGCAATATAACACCGGAAATGCTTCATCAGACAGTGATGACGAGGAAGAGGCAACGCAGTCAAATTTTATTCGAAATATGTGGTTGAAAATGAATTGCATATTTTAAATATTATTTTATGCACTGCACAATGGCAAAAAGCGCACACGTTTGCATGTCATGACCGGCATGACGGTTCCTGCCTTCCATAATACAGTTTCTGTGTTATTTCAAGAAAAGCCAGTACAAGAAATAAGGAAGCCAAACGTCAGCGAAACCGGAGTCGATCATCGTGGCACAGTTATTAAAGAAAAATTAAACTGTCAATATTTGTTACCATTTCATAAGAATACTGGACCAATCTTGTTACCTGATGATTGCCAATTTTGCATCGATTCATGCGCAGCAATCCGAACACTTTTTATGAGTTAGAAACAAATGATTTGGGTTTCAACTCAAGTAGAATGGAAATTTCTGACCAGCACATTGTTTCCGGCGAAAGATCACATCAATCCGTTCCATCATCTTCACCTTTTAATTCTAGTGTCACTGTGGATAACTGATGAAACAAATTGTTGGTTTCTTGCTCATTTTGCCACATCCTGTTACGGATTACGCAACTGTATATACGGCATTGTGCAATTTTAAACATGTTTTAAAACAATAAAAACAAGAACACTTTGCAATATTCTGCGACGAAGGTGTCTACAAAATTGCGAGACACATTAAACTTCAGCGAGGAAAGGAATTCGAGAAGTAACTTATACTGTTGGGTGGATTTCACATGGCCAAAATTGTTCTGATTTGTATAGGAAAATATTCACGTGGTAGTGGCGTGCTAAATATTTTCATTGATCTAGGAATTTTTCGTCTTGTAGTTATTGAGCAAGTTTTGAACGGATCTCATTATGCAAGGTCATTCAAAGGGTTTTGCATGCTTTATGCAGTTTCAAGCCGATTATTACTGGAAGCTTCTTTTGCTGAGAATGGAACTCAAGATTATCAGGATCAGCTGGACTTGTTGAAAATATTCCAAGATAATTTCAGCGAAAATGATTTCGATGCATGCAAGGCAGACTTGAACGACTTCCAAAAGAGTTGCAGTAAACGAGTTCAGGATTTGAAACAATTTATCGCACGGAGGTCCGAGGAATCAAATTTATTCAAATACTGCAATAACGCGCTCATTCTGATAAGTCTTGCACGTAACCTTGTCAGGAGTGATCGTGAAGGAAATTGGGACTTACACGTGCAAACAGTAACGAAGTTTCTTCCAATTTTTCACGTTATGGATCGAACGCATAATGCAAGGTGGGTTGCAGTTTATTTGGAGGACATACTTAGCCTTGAAAAAACTTCTCCGGAAACATATCAAGTAAACCTAATCTAAAGCTGGAACAAACAATTAATAAAGAACAAAAAGAACCTTTAGGTATAATAGGTTCTACAAAAACAAAAGAGTTTCTCGCCTTGTGGAATATCATTTATCACGAAGTTCAAGACGTTTCCAATTTGTACAGAGATTTGACATTTTATAAAAATTACTCGAGCGAACTTGAAGTACATCACTACAGCTCGCCACAATGTACACCAAGAACTAAAAAAATGATACAGGAGATGTTCACGTACGTAAGAGGGAAGGTGAATCCTTTTCAACCAGGTCCTCAAATATTGAGAAACATTGTCACAAAGCAAATAGTATAGCCAGAAAGTACAGTCGATGCTCTACTGCATATCTTTGAAAAGGGGTGTAAAACGTATGAAAAATTTCGCAGCGAAAGAATTGTAAATCGCATAGAGAGTATCTCGGCGACGATTCTTCGTGTTAATCTTCCGTCGTTTACATCTACCAAGCAGGTGGAGTGAGTGGGAAAGAACGAGAAAAAGTGCCAGCAGAAAACACAGCAGACAGTCGATTCAGCGAGAGACCGTAGCTACCCCATGAAAAACTTGCTGTCTTTTGAATTAAGTGATGAAGATCCATTATTTGATGCAAGTGCATCGTCTCGGCGTACGTTTTTAATTAATTCTCAAAAAGTAGGGAAGATCCCATTTTTATATTTACTTCTTCAAAACTGCTTCCTATTATAAATAATTGAAGAAATACATATTGATATCATTAAAATTACTAAAGTTATGAAAGTTAAAGGAAGGACCAAAATTTTCAATTTTGAGTATCTACTACGTAAGTTTCTTGAGCTTTTCAAAGTGGAATAGCTATATTACACAAATTTACAAATTAATAAATGCTTGTACGTCATTTTCACCGATACTGTCGTATTTGTGCTTTTTTTATAATAAATAATAACAACCATTTTCATTACAGAAATTGTGGATCAAATTAGGATCCGGTCAGACGACAAGATTTACACCAATGAACACTCTCGCCGCTGCTCAATGCCCAAGATGATGATCGAGGTAATAGAGATGCAGGAAAAAGGCAGGGGAAAAGGGGAGAAGAAATCAAACAAAAAATTAGGAAGGAAATGTCAGAGCTTGAAAAAGAAATGAGGCAATGGGAATAAGTCTGAGAAAAATTTGAAAAAAGGATGCAGACTTTAGAAAAAGACTGGAAAAGCAGGAAGAGAATGGTAAAAAGGTAGAGGTGTTTAAAAGTAGGATAGAGAAGATAGAAAGTTCGAAGCAGGATTTTGTTGGAGGAGAGAGTGATAATGTGGATAGGGAAAGGTTGAGAAGAGTAAAGAAAAGAACGGAAAGGAAAGAGAGCGGAGAAAGAAGAAAAAATATAGCGATCCAGGGTCTAAGATTAGAGGGAATGGAACTGAATAAAGGAGTGGGAGGAGTACTAGGAAGTATAGATGCAAAGGTAGAGATAGAGAAAGTGAAAAGTGTGTGAAAGGAAGGGCGTGGAGGAGAGCAAATGGCACTAGTAAAATTAAAGAAATGGGAACCTCTGAGGGAAGTGATGACGACGAAAAGGGCCTTACATAGAAGCTAGAAGGAAGACGAAGATGATTTGACATTACAAGAAAGGAGTATGCAGTATAAGTTAGGAAAAATAGTGGAAGGGGAAAGAAAGAACGAAAAAAGAACGTGGGTTAAGTATGGGAGAATACAGATACATGGTATATGGTGGGATTGGGATGACAAAAGAAAAGAGTGAGTGAAAAGTGCGGTAACGGAGAACTAGGGGAGAAAGGAACGGAAGAGAGGAAAATAAGGAATCATGTGAAATGAAAAGAGACGAGAAATGAAAGAAGGGAAGAATGGAGGATATGCTACTGGAATGTAGCAGGCTTGAAAAGAAAGAATAGGGAATTTATGGAATATTTGGAACAATGGGAGGTGGTAGTAATTATGGAGACGTGATTGGACGAAAAGGGATGGGAAAGAGTAAGAGGAGGGTCACAAAGAGGTTGCAGATAGCAGGTTCGAAGTGCAAAAAGAAAGAATAAAGAAGGCAGAGCAATGGGAATAATGGTGTTGGAAATAAGCAAGGAATATATAACAGGGAAGGATAGGAAAGAGATCAAAGGAGAAAAAAAGGATTAATAGTAGAAGAGGTGAAGATGAGAAAAGAAAGGTGAAAGATAGTAGGGGTATATGTAACGGAGATATGCAGGAGAAATCTGAGGAGGTAAAAGAGCTGATGGAAGAAAGTAAATAGGGGATAAAGTTTATAATAGCAGGAGATTCTAATGCAAGAACAGGAGATGACGGAGAAAGAGAATGGGAAGGAGAGCGAGGAAGAAAATCCAAAGACACGATACTGGATGTGGAAGGGAAGAAATTATTGAAGAGCTTGGAGGAGATGGAACGGAAATATAGAGGCGGGTGAAAAAGGGGAATATTCACGCTCAGAAGGAGAAAAGAGAACGGTAATTGGCTATGTAATGGTGGACGACGAGGTCAGAGAGAAGGTCAAGAAGCTAGAGGTAGGAGATTATAAAAATTCGGATCACTTCCTCATAATACTGACATTAGAGGGTGAAAAGAGTAATAAAATCGGGAACAAAAATGAAATAAAGGTAAAAAGTACAGAAAGAGGGGATCGGTAGTTAGAAGAAAAAGAAAAATTCAAGAAAAGGGTAAGGAATACAAAAATGAGTGAGTGAAATGTAAACGAAGGAGTGGAAATAATGAAAGGAGAAATAAAAAGAGTATTAGTTTGCACAGGCAAAAAAGAAGGTAGTCAAGAAGAGACTAGAAATGGATGGGATGAGGAATATAAAGAGAAGAAGAGGAAGTGAGAAATGAATTAAGAAAATGGAGAAAAGGGAAAAGTAGTGGAGGAAAATATAGGAGAAAAAAGAAGGAATATACTGAAATGTGTGATAAAAAAAGAAGGAAAATAAAAGGTTCAATGAAGAGGCGGAGAAGGCTAGGACGAAAGAAGAAGTTTGGAAAGTAGTCAATTCAGAGAGATAAAAAGAAGTAAAAGAGTGAACCAGGATATTGAGATGGTAGAATGGAAGAACCATTTTATGGATTTGCTAGAAGGGCTAGAGAAGAAAGTTAGGATGGGAGGGAAAGAGGGAAGGGAAAGAGACAAGGAAGAGGACATAACAAGGGAAGAAATTGTCAAGATGTTAAGAATGATGAAAGATGGTAAGGCTCCTGGCTTAGATGAAATTCCAAATGAAGTCTGGGAATATGGGGAGAAAGAACTAAAGGAATGGGCATGGATAATGTGCGGTAGGGTATAGAGACGCGAGGGGCGGCCGAAGTTATGGGAAGAGCGAGTAGTATTATGGACAGTTGAAATGGGCAAAGGGGTGGAGGTTAAAGATTATAGAGGAGTGATGCTAATGCCAACAATGTATAAGTTATATATGTTACTGTTTTATCGGAGTGGTTAAAGAAAGAAGTTGAGAAAAAAGAGATAGTGCCACCGAATCAGACTAGGCTTAGGGAAGGAACGGGGGTGATGAACAACATTTATGTTCTGAATTATTTGTTAAATAAAAGGATTAAAAGGGAGAAAGGGAGTATGATAGCAATGTTCGTAAATTAAAATGCGGCGTTTGACTAGAAAAAGTTATGGTGAAAAGGAGGATAAGAGAGGGTTAAATAAAGAGAGTATCAGACATTTTTAGAGAGACAAAAAGCAGGCAGGTAGCAGAACAAGTAGGAGATAGTTTTTGCTTGGTGAGAGGAGTGAGGTAAGGTTGTCCTCTAAGCCCACTTTTATTTAATATATTAATCTTAGACTTGGACGAAGAAATAAAAAGAATGGGGAGGAGATAAGGTGGAAAAAGAAAGGATATTCACACTGGCATACGCGGACGATATAGTGGTGATGGCAAAGGATGAAGAGGGGATGGTGGGCCTAATTACAGGGTTGGAGAAATGCTTAGATGGGAAAAAGTTGAATCTAAATGTAGAAAAGACAAAGATAATGAGGTTTAAAAAAAGAGGGGGAACAAAAAAAGAATGGCCTGGGAGATGGTAGGGAGTAAAGTTACAAGAAGTAAAGGAGTTTAATTATTTGGGATATACCTTGCGAGCAAATGGAGATTGTAGATCTCATATAAGGGAGAGAATAAAAAAGCGGCAAGGGAACTCGGAAAAAAGGTCTAGTTGGGGTAATAAGGAACCTGGTTAGCCCTACTAGCCAGTCTAGTAAAATATGAATCAACACGCTGTCTGGTTAAGCGCGCCAGACAGCCTAGTTAAACTCTGTCTAGTTGGAATTACAAGACATGTGGTATACGTTACTAGACATCCAGTACGTCCAACATTTCCGTGGTTAGTAGGGCTAACTAGCTGTCTAGTAAAAGTAAGCAAACATTAGGTTAGGCTTACATTCCCATTTTTACGTAATTCAACTAGTTTTCTGGTAAAATTTATCAGATATATAGTACTGGAAATTTTTTTTTTAGGAAAATAAGTATGTTTTGAGGATTTTTGGGATAGGTTTAGAAATGTACACAGCACATTAAAATGAAACTTTGTTTATTAAATAAATTATTTACTTGGAAGAATAATAAAACACTGAACATTTTTTTTCAAAACTTACATTGAATGTAGAGTGTTTACTAATATTGGCGAGAATGCATTGTACTATTGGGAAACTTCAAGTTTCCACTCAGACAACAGTAGCCAAAGATATGATTTTACATTTCATGAAGAAATCGCAAGGACTGATGCATATCTTCGAAGTAACATGTCGTCGACACTAATGAAAAACGAAGTTTACGTACCTTGGAATATAGCCTTGTAAGAGAAGAGGTTCCACAAGTCCAATAGATAATTCACTTGATCGTCACGGAAGTCACTTCTTTTAAAACACGTAAATGAAACAAAAATAACAACACGTCGCTTCACACTTGTTGCAATTCCGCAAATGGACAGAATAATGCACAGGACACGGAAATGCAAGCGTCGCGTCGGGAAGAAACTGGAGGTGATGACGCCGACAATTAGACAGGCAGGCTAGATGCTAGAGGGAGAAATAGTAATTGGTGAAGGGTGTAGAAGGGAGCAACGACGGGAGTAAAAGAGTAGGGGGGGCAACTCGCTACTAGATTTCTAGTTATGGACACCATCCGCCATAACACGACGTATCGGTTTAATCTACTAGACTACTTACAAGACATTGAGTAAGAGTAACGAAACTTCTAACTCAAATTTACTAGACGCGCGTAACTAGATTCATCTAGTTGGCCCACCTAGACCTTTTTCTCTGTTTAATGAAACAGATATGGAGAATAGGAAAAAGAAGGTTCAAAAAAGATTGCACAAGAAGAATGTGGTTCTTTGATACGCTAGTATGGCCGGTATTAGAATATAGAGCAGAGATATAGGGATGGAAGGAAAGGGAGGAGATCAAGAGGTCACAAGAACGGTATATAAGATGGACACTAGGGGTAGACTGGAGGTCACCTGGATATATGGTGGGAGAAGAAGCACAAAGAGATAAATTAAGTGCTAGAGCGGGAAAGATAGCGTGGAAATTTGAATGGAAGCTAAGGGTGAGAAAGGGAGGGGAATTAGCAAAAAAGTGTTTGAGGGAGATGAAAAAAAGGAGAGGGAAAGAAACAGAATTAACGAAATGAGAAAAATAAAAAAGACAATTCTTCACGGATAGAAATATAGGAGATGGGACTGGAGTAAACTATTAAGAAGTGGAGAACGAAGACAGGGAAAGACAATTAATAGAAAGATGGGGGATGATTGAGGAATCAAAATACAATAAATGGTATAAGGTGATAAAAAAGAAAGGAGTACCAAAGTATTCAGAAAAGGGATGGGGAGAGAGAAGATGTACAAGAACAGTAAGATTTAGATTGGGAAACGAAGTCAAGGAAGGTATGTATTGAGGAAAGAAGGAGTACAGAAAGTGCAAAATGTGTTAATGGGAAGAGAAAACATGGGAGCATGTATAAAAAGGATGTATGAGAGGAATAGAAGATCAAGGAAGCTGGCAAGAGAATGTGGTAAAGATTTTAGGGAAGGAAGGATTGGGTTAGGAATGGATCAGGGAATTGGAGGGGGCTAGAGGAGCGAATGAGAAAAAGTGAAAGAGTGATTGTGAAAATGGCAAGGTTGAGGCAGAAGAGAAGTGAAAGAAAAAGGAAACGGAAGTCGCTCAAAAACGTAAGGATTTGTGAGTAATGGTCATGTAATAGTATAAGTAAATTTAGTTGCGTATGCGCTCTCACTCGCTATCTCAATCTCTCACTTTCGTTCGCTCGCTCACTCTTTCGCCCGTACGTCAAAAATTGCCCTATCATAAGAAATAGGAATAAGGATTTAGATATAAGAATTTACGTAAATAATTTTGAATAGTAAGAATAAGATGATTTAAAATATGTATTTAATGGTAAATTGTAAGAAACGAAAGTCATGTAAACCTTAAGGGAACACATTATGAATAAAGACTAGTTTACCGACTGTTACTGGGTAATTCCGATGCGATTTACCTATTCAAGAAAAAATGATTAATAAAAATAGTTATTTAATATGTAAAAATGCAGATGCTGCCAAAATTTCAAAACGTTATTAAGAAAAAAGTGAGGTTACTTAAGTTGCTCTCTTCTTCGAGAAAACGAAAACCGTCACGCGGCCTTTCTTTTTGGAAGAAGGGAGCATCTGCAAGATTTTAGTATTCATACGCTATATAATATATTCAATATAAGGTTGACTGTCAAAAAGTTGACCACTTTAAGTCCCAGACACTTTTCACTTTTCCTTTGAATAATACATTTTTTCTAAAAATATCTTAGTAATGTACTTATATCAAGACACAATTTATTAAATTTTCCAAATTTTTGACGACTTCGTTTAGAAATTAGGAAAAAAAGTACGCAAAATGTCTGGTCACGCACCTGTCCCAAACTACAAATTTGAAATAAAAAATGGTAGATTTTCAAGTATTGTCTACTCCTGGAGGCCGTATTGAACTAGTTAATAATGGTCCAGGATTCCAAAATATCACCCTGAAATTCTTAAGTGAATTAAACTGCGGAATTCAAAAATACGTAGTACTGTATGGTCGTGATGCTTCCTCATCAAGTCTGAAAATCTGTTAGTGTAAAATGTAAAGAAATAAAACTAATTTTTAACATCCTGACATCACTTCTATTTCTTAATATATATATATATATATATTGACACTGAGAATATAATGCGTTTCAAGGAGCTGTGCAACAACCTCATAACGCCCGAGGAACAATGCCCACCAAT
>JAUMHM010000051.1:3725551-3741561 GCA_032362435.1 Melikaiella ostensackeni | reverse complement strand
TTTTTACTTTTCAATCTCTAATTTGGAAATTGAAAAAAAATTATTTTTGAAGCTATCACATCTTGCTTTACTACAAGAATCCTTTCTACCTAGTTCGCTAGCCGAATGCCGAGTAAGGCCAAAGATATCCTTGGTTGGGCCTACTGTTTCAAGGCAGAACATGTGATTCCTTGCAATTTGGAAAAATTTCGATTATATTCACAAAACGAAATTTATGAGCCTTCAGAAAATTTATGAGACTACTTGGATCTTCAAAAAGTGCTACTTCAGTACTTGTGGAGAGAAATCTCAAGAGAATCACAGTGTCTGAGAACGTTTAGTGAATTTTCAGCGGAATTGTGTCGGTAAGGAAAACTGTAAGTAGATAACTTAATGATAAGTTCACACCACTTGTGTCATTTATATTTCGCGAAACAAAGACCTAATAGAATCGTTAAAAATCTAATTTTTCAATAAGAATTCTAATTAAATTCCAATTTTATTCTAATGCTGATCCAACGAGATATATGCAGCATATTCTTAAATGTAAACAGTTTGATGTTGCAAAGTAACATTATCTGTGTCATGTTACTCAATTATTACATTATGGCCTAAATATAATTTACTGTATCAATTTGATCACACAATTCATCGCCTTATTTAGTACTAAGTCAGCAAATTGCAATATTCAATAAACTTCAAGAGGCTCAGGTTAGTTGGTCAATGTATGAAATCTTGTAAAATATTGCATATTGTTATACTTTATAAAAGCAACATGTCGGGCACTGTAGCCAGATTCGTTTAAGCGAGTAAGCGCAAGTTAGATCAAATCACACTTGAGAAAATTATTGCAAATGAGCAAACTCTTCGGTAACTTTGTTAAGACGAAACTTTGATTGTGGTGTTGGACACAAGCTTTGTTTGGTTTCGAATAAAGTGGTCTTATTTCTTTAAATCAGTGACTTCTCTGTGACTTTGGTGAACTTAAATAAATCTGCTCCGACACTCCTTTTACGGCTCAGTTCTTCATTTGCTCGAGATTGCATATGGGGTTACACAAGATTACATGGGATTACTCGGGAATCCATAGATTACATGAATTTTAAAAGATTACACATGATTACACGGAATTAAATGTAAAGAATGCAACTGAAAAACTGACTGTCGTATACATGCAAAAATTTAAAGAATTAATCTCGGAAATAATGTAGAAATACAATTGATATTTAAAGTTTGTTCTCAAGTTCTATTTGCGATTCGACGAACAATTGGATTGAAATTTAATTTGTTCATTTGAGAATAATAATAATTGGTAGTTGCATATTTTTGAATTCTGTTTCCCTGTGAAATTAAAACAGCACTAAAAACTAAACATTATTATATAAGGAAAGTTCTTGAAATAAGTTTAATTTTTGTTATTGAGTATACTTTTTAATTTTTTTTGCGGCAAAATGAGGCCTTGCTGATTGACTGTAACACCGCAAGTAGTGCTCAGTTAATCAGCATTCCAAGAAATCCAACCACGATTGGTTGAAACGCTTTTTTCCAGGTGTGACGTGTCAAGATCACAAAGTTGTCTGAATAAGGTTTTTCATATTTAAAAAAAAAAAAATTCTCAGCAATGAAGTATTCAATTTTTTTTATTGTACTAAAATTTTTAGAATTTAATGCAGTATTCAGAACATACTATTCAAAACGCATGCAACAACCTCATTCATATGATTGTTATATAGTGAAGAAGAATAAAAAGAAAAAAAAACAAGGGTTGAAGAAATGTAAAACGAACGAATGCAACAATAATTTAGGGAAACAGATACAAGGAATATAAAGACTGTCAAGTCACCATAATCAACTGAACTATATTTTTTTTCTGAGCGAACATATACTGTCATTCTCGTTGCTTTTTCAGAAGAGCATAATGATGTAGTGTCAAAAAAAAAGATTAAGCACGTGTTTAATAGGGATTTAAGCAGCTAACAAAATTTCGTCTAATAATATACCAACAGATCACAAAAGATTACACAAGATTACATGAGATCACAATAGATTACATATGCTTATACGGGATTAAATGAGATTGAAAAAGATTACACAAGAATACATATGCGATAACACAAGATAACCAGGAGTTAAACCAGACTACAACCGTGATTGACCCTTCGCATCCTTGCAGCAGCCTGGCCTCAACCTTAGTACAACATTGTTGAAACCTTGACGGAATTTTGTCACATTCTTGCAGAAACCTTACCAAAACCTTGTAGGAACCTTGCCATCCCCTTACCCGATCCTAGCATGGCAAGAACTTTTTCAGGTAGCAGCAACATTGCCACAATCCTGCTGCAAAGTATACAAAGCTGCAAACCTTGCCGTGTGATGTTACTGCAACCTCAAGGCTATTTATTCATTTCTGGGTTACATTCGGGTTCTCTCAGCGCTACTGAAGGTAGGCAAATTTCCTGCAGTGTACATTGGTCTGTCAAAACTTATCAACACTGCAGCTCAGGGCCCCCAAGCTCCAACCAATTCGACATCAAAAAAGTTTTTCTACGAAGTTCAATTATTTGGCATTGGCGTCGCTACATTCGTCAGTGACATAATCAGACGGACCAAAAAAAAAACTGAATTTAATATTGTGTGACAGGTAGAAGCCGCGATCTCCAATATTTGGCTTAATGAAGCAATATAGTGGATTTAAATCAATATGTATTACTGAGGAACTGTCTAAAGATCTATTTACACAAAAGTGAAGAGTAAGCTCTTCAAAATTGGAATTAACCCAGAGAAATAAAAAACAATATCAATACAAACCTTTAGGATTGCATCAATTCTCCTCCTGTAATATATACAAGTACTGCCGTACAAATGGAATATTGGCCTGGCCCTATATGAAGAAATGCATGGAGAAATACAATCAAAATATGTCTTACCGACAAAGTCCTTCTTTAACAAGAATTCAAGGCATTCAAATTAGAAGAATTTATTTTCCTTTCTTGTGATCTCTTTCTGCACATTTTAAACTTATTGTTTTTGTCCAAGGAAAAAGTTGCGCGTTTCGATCGTTTCTTGATAATCATATCTGCATTTTTTATAATAATATGATTTTTATGACACATACGGTATTCAGATCACACGCAATTGCAAATGCGAAAAAACGTGGTTGTTAATTCGCATTAAAGAAAACGGAAATGATCGAATCTATTGCAAATCAGATATTCCCATTTTATTTTTAGATCCTGGTGAGTTTTACTGTCCTTTTTGAAATCTAACGGGAAAATTTAAAAATCTTCAAAATTACTATAGTTGTAACTGTTTGTTCGAAAGTTCAAAAAGTCGATTTTTACAAAAGACTACACTTATATTTTTTGCCAATTTTTTGTTATATTAGACCTTCTATAAGGAAGACGTTCTGTGAGCTTCATACAGGCTCAACCATTTTCGTGGCCAGGAGAATTTCTTTCCCATAAAATCGAATTCTCGCATTTTCCTCGGCAACAACGAAAGATACAAAAAAATTTTGAGATAAAAGTTTGAAAATTTAGGAAAGTTCTACTAGCAATATCCCTGTCTCTTTTTTGATATCTTGCAACGTTTACGAGGAAAATTCGAAAATTTTGTTTTCAGAAAAAAATTCTCCTGGCCTGAAAAATGGTTCGATTAGCACAAAGCTGATATAATGCCTTCTTTATATGAGCAGAAGATTTTTAAAAATACACTGCAAAAGGTGAGAAGGTGGAGTTTTCCAGAAAATCTTCTTTTCATGTTTTCAAAATTTTAACAAGAGAATACAGAAGATTTCATGGAAAATGACAACTTTTTTATTCGTTGCAAAACGTTTTTTATGTGCTTACATAAAAAATGCATTCTATCAGCTCTACAAGGGCTAAGCCATTTTTTAAAGCGGGAGCATTTTCTTCCTGAAAATGAAATTTCCGAATTGTTCTGGTAAATAAATGCAAGATATCACAAAAGAGCAAGATGTATTTTTCGTAGAACTTTTCTACATGTGCAAACTCTTGTGTCAAATTTTTTTGTATGATTCGTTGTTTCCGATAAACATGCAAAAATTCGATTCTATGAAAAAAATACTCCTGGCCACAAAAATGATTGAGCCCGCATGAAAGTCATAGGATTACTTTCTTATTGAAGACCAAATTTAACGAAAAATTTTCAGAAAATATAAGTGTGTTTTTTTTTTTTGTAAGAACTGAACTTTTATATTTGCACACAAACCGTCGCCACCTTAATAATTTTAAACATTTTTTCAATTTTTCGACAGATTGGAATATCAGAATTGGATCAAAAACTATAGAATTTCAGAAAAAAATTGTGTTCTGGTAAAAAATAGATGTCAAAATTCAAATACTCGTAACATCGTGGAACATTTTTTGTTCTAAAATCGGAGGAATACGTGTCGTCTAATTTCCTCTACCAAACAACAGATTTTATCGCTGAGAGATTCTGCGACCTAAAGTGTAGAACCTGCCTGATTTGAAATGGATTCGATCAAATACACTTTTTTTATTTCTCAATTTGAAAATGTAGTTTTATATTTCTCCTATATCACAGGCGGACGCGGATCTGCATCTCTTTCACCCTGCGAAAATTTTTATTTTCAGACTTATTCCAGTCATTATATAATTCACCGAATCATAAATAATTTAGAGTATTGATGTTATTTTGTCAACCAGAGTAATTGATCAATTAGTAATTTGATCTTCTAGTGAGTAGATTACTGGTCAAAATAATTTTTGGAGAAATGAGGAAAAATCTACCTCGGCCCGGATTTGAACCAGAAACGCCAACTTTTCATGCGTGGAGCGTTAACCAATTACGCCACCGAGGCCGCAGTAGATCGTTTCTTATTTTCTCTATATTACAGGGGGACGCGCATCGGCATCTCTTTCACCCTGCGAAATTTGAGACTTAATCCAGTTTTTATATAATTCACCGAATCATGAATAATTTAGAATATTGATGTTATTTCGTTACTTTGGGCGAAAGAGATTATATATAAATATATTATACATAAATTATAATAGCATATAATAATAATAATAATAGTAAATATATTATAAATAGATTATTTGGGCTGTCCCCTGTGATATAGGAGAAATAAGTAACGATCTACTGCGGCCTCGGTGGCGTAATTGGTTAACGCTCCTCTCATGGGAAGTTGACGTTCCCGGTTCAAATCCGGGCCGAGGTAGATTTTTTCTCGTTTCTCCAAAAATTATTTTGACCAATAATCTACTCACTAGAACATCAAATTACTAATTAATCAATTACTCTGGTTGACAAAATAACATCAATACTCTGTAGCGTAAACCAGAGAAAGCTAACATGACGCACCCTGCTAGGTTGCCTTCGCCAGGCGAGTCATAATTGAACTTTTTTAATTTTAGAACAAAATAGAAACAAATATCTTCGAGAGAAAAAAGCAGAATAATTTTAGAATACGCATGAAAAAATCAGACGTAAATATTAAACCGTTTGGCCGTAGAATTGTCCCTCGCAAAACGGATGTAACACTGTGTGTAACACTCTTTGAACATTGAAAGAAAAAACAAGCGATTATGTACTTTACAACATAGACTTATATACCTTACCATTATAGTAATTTGAATGCTTACGTGAGCTCACCGCATCTGAAAATGAATTGACACCATCTACAAATAAATTGTGGCGTTTGATAGTTTGCAGATACACACACACGAGGAAAATAGAATACTATACGTTATTTATTGTCAACATGAATTATTGCGCCAGATAATAATAAGTCCTTGATATTCAGCTGTGGCAAGAAGAGACTCATCATAGTTAAAGCAAAGTGCTACTACAGGAGTAGCATGACCAAGAAGACGATTTACTCTAGCTGCTTTTCCTTCTTTAGTAGAATCCAACAAGTGTACAGAGCCATCTTCAGACCCTGTAGCTATTAAACTTGCTCCTATTTGGGGACAGAACGTTGAACGCACAAGATGCTGCCTGTAAATGAGCAAATATATTTCGAATCAAACCTGGAAGAATGGGACAACTATTTTTGAGTTTGATGATAACTCCAAACTCTACTTAGGCAGCTAAATTCCTAGGGTCATTGTTACCTATGCGTACCCGCATTTTCGGTCATGAGCCGGGTACCCAGACGCCCGAGTATATTGAAGAATATTATGTGTAATTTTCTTGAAAATACTTCAGGAGAGAAGGGGGAAAGGAAGAGGAAAAGAGAGGGGCTTTTCTGCGTATTGCAGGAATGTGCAATAGACTGGCTCAAAAAAAGCCGAGCTTGAATTTTGTTAACGATCTTTTCCAGTTTTGTGAGGTTCCTGAAAAAAGTTAATACGTATTTTTTTTCATCGGATAACATTAAAGAGTTCCACCAACCCTTCCCATTATCCCTTTGAAGAAACATAGGGAAAACCCCATGTTTTAATAATATGAGACTAAAAGGCGTAATTTTCAATGAAACGAGTGCAAGCTACATGAATGACATAAAATAACTTCCCATAATGTGACGTAGGCATTGATTTTTCATAGCACCCGCCCAAACCCTTCCAGCATACCCCGAAACCACTCTCTAAACGAGGATCAGGTATTTTGCAGTATATTGATGGTAATTATCACTTCTTCCACTTTTGTTACAGATAATTTTTAATGGACAAATTAAAAAGTTTCATATAATTTGTTATTAACCGGAAACGCCACTATACATAATAGTCCGGGAGCTAGCGACAGTTTTCAGTGACTTATTTCCTCGTCCATAAAAGTATGATACTATATAGCTTGTAATTAAATCATGTGAGCCACGAAAATCGACCACTTACAACCAGTTAGCGGGACAACTCTTACCGCTCACAAGCGCTCCAAGATGTAAAAACTTTTTCGAAAATTGACTTATTTTCTCGTACTTGAAATTTACCATGAACACAAAGGACCATATTGCACATGTAAAAACATTGTTCTTACAATCCATCTGCGGGACAAACCTACTTTAAGTGATCGTCAAAGTTACCACTGCAAGAGTCCGAGCGCTGCTTCAAATGGGAGTTTGTAGATGACAGGAATGAAATGTGTCTAAAGGTACATGAAATCAATTAAAAATGCACATTATTCAATTTTACCTAAAATATAACGAGCTTGTCGTAATTAATGAACGAAAATCTTGTTTCGAATAGATTTTACGAAAGGAATAGTGAAAAGCTTATTTATTACGGTTGAAATGAATTTATAAATAATAGATTTAATGCTTTCGCACTTTTTATACCTATAACACTACAATATATCATTATACTTTAAGTGCTTATGTAGACTTATCAATCGATATCGCTCTCGTCGCTAGAGTCAGTGATATATTGAGATTCTTCATCAATACTTCGGATATGTGACTTAAGAGTATCTTCTTCAGTCTGTTTGTTTTTCAGAATTCAGACTTTCCTCAAATTATGCACGGCGCTGTAGAAACTCTGAAAATTCTTTCATTGTCGGTATTTTCGTTTCACTGGAAGAGTCTTCCCATTTTTCGCAAAGCTAAAAGATGAGCTTACTTTTTTTTATTAGTATCAGTAACGTGTCCCACGTATCTACGGATTCGCCTAATACGCGAAATACTCTAATGTGATTCTGGACTTGGTATACTAGGGCACGCACTACATAATCTTCTGATACGGGTTGTAAATCTATGAGTGATTTCGCGTGACTCTCTATGATTATCTTTTTATTGTCATACCGATCCTGTAAGAATTTCTATCGATGCTATTACTTCCGCGGCGTCTCCTTGCAGACAACTTTTTCAATGCACAAGTTTTTCTACGTCTTTAATTTCGGCACGATTATCTACTAGAGCTTTAAAAGTACCAAAAAAACTTAGTCACGCTTCGTAAGTGCCTATGAATTTAGGCCAGCTGAGAAATGGCAGTTTAAAATGAGTAGAAATAGCGTTATCATTGTTTCCTGAACCCAAAGCCAAATCTATCGAGGAATTGCGATTGCTTGAACCTCTGCTCATACTTGGATCAAATTGAATTGTAGATTTCTCAGACATTAATTTTTTGAAATGTCTGGAAATAGTGTAGTATCTATCTTTAAAGAATCTCGATCATTCACGTGCCTTGCAACTGAAACTTCTCTATCTGAATTGTTTAACTCTAATTGCGAATGCATATTTTTTTAATTCAACCATAATTTTTCATGACTGACTAACCGCTCTTCTAGGTCTAGGAAAGCAAAATCTGATTCCGGGGTTATTTCTCATAGTTCTTTCCCACTTGTTACGGGACGACATGAATACATACACAAAAATGATATCTCCCGTGTTTCTTAACAATTTTCAATTATGTATGTCCTGTAGACGGAATCAAAATGATTAATTTATATCTTTAACACATAGTCTAAAGATTATACTTATAGAAATTCTGTTCTCATCTCACTTACTGGAGTTTTTATCAATAGATATAATACTGTTTTCAACTAAGGGTCAAATGTATAGTCTCTATCTTGTTCTACTGATGAAGACTGTCAAAGAATGGTCAAAACGTCTAACTGAACTGTAAGATCTTAAAGTTAGTTTATTTTCCGATAAAAGTATGGACCAGTAATCAGCAACATTGATATAATTCCAAACCAACATCTTCATTTATTGAATTTGAAGTTCAAGTTCATCGCAGAATCGAGAGGGCGAAGATAGAAAATCGAATATCAAAGTAGGGATGCGAAATACAGTAGAGGTAGACTACAGCTATGATTGGCTCTTAGAAATGTCAGTAGAAAAATTCAGATCCTCTCTTTTTCTGACGTAGTTTTTGGGAAAAACCTAGGTAAAACAGTTGGAGGGAGTTTACTCTTAAACAGACTCCCTGAACATAATTGCAGGCTTGTGTATTATCTATTTTCACTTTCGAAGTTTTTATGTCATAGATTAGATTCCTTCGCAGCCGGGGGCCCTGGGGCGCTGCCCCCGCTCACCCACCGTGGCTACGGCTCTGCCTGTGAAAGTTGCTATGAACAACAAGAAGAGATCTTGGCAGGCCTCACTGGCGTAATTGGTTAACCCTTCTCTCGCGTATAGTGGCGTTCCCAGTTGAAATTCGGGCTGAGGTAGATTTTTTCTCGTTCTTCAAAAAAATCATTTGTCCGGTTGAATCGTGAAATTTCGATTTTTAGAAATATGTAGTTCAATACTCTCAGACGTTAATATGGAAACAAAATCTCCCGAAAATGATTCAGATTAAACTCCCGTAGATTAGAATCGTGCATTAATAATGTTGTCACAGTGGAGAAATATGCAGAGCATTCCCCTGTAACAGTTGTTATTAATAAAGAGAACAGATCTGCTGAGGCCTCGGTGGCGTAATTGGTTAACCCTCCACTAATGTATAGAGATTTCCCCGGTTCAAATCCTGGCCGTGGCAGATTTTTTCTCGTTCTTCAAAAAAATCAATAGGTGCTGAAAGTAGGAAGTTGTAACTCTTGTAAAGTTTACAGTACTTGCCATCGGCTCATCTTCGGATCGAAATACGTGTCAACTAAAATCCCTGTAAAAACAACACATTTCGTTTGGAAGCGATTCTGTGACATGAGCATGCACAGCCTGCCCGATTCGAAATGAGTTCGACATATTTAATAAAAAATTATAGATAGTAGGAACTTACGTAGCAAAAGTTCATAACATGTTTAAAAATAATGAGCTTTCTTATTGTGAATATTTAAAACTTTGAATTTCTAATTATTCTAACTTTTTAGGTATTTCAAATAGTTCATATTTGTTTTATACGTTCAAAATTCTAAAACGATCTTAATTTTAAATGCTCTGCAAATTTGAACTTGATAGAAAATTTGAAACTTTTCTCTTCATTTGTAAATATCTTTCAAATTTAATAGTTTGAAATTATGTAATTTTGACCGTTTTTCAGTTTAAATATATTTCTGGATGCTTTTTCATGCTGCTTAAAATGTTCAATTTTTTTAAGTTTTGAATAATTGAAAATTATATACATACAAAATGAAAGCCATATTTGTTAAAAAAATTTTTTACTCTTTCAAACTGAAAGAGTATGAGCTTTAAACATTAAAAACTGAGTATTCTTCAAACTTAAGAATTATCATCTCGGGTCGTTCAAAGTTTAATATAATTATTAATTCAAAGTGCTTAGAATTGTACAATATCGATTTTAGGTCTTCAATACTTTAATTATTGTACAAATTAAAATTGAAAATTTGAGCACTCATGTTTAACCTATTTAAACAATTTCAATAATAAGGCAATTCAAATTTGACTGATTTAAATGTTTCTGACCGAACTATTTGAACTGTTAAGAAGTGAGCAAGGTTCCTCTGGCTATAAACAGTTTCGTAGGCGCTCCAAACCGATTAAAAAACTCTTCTGGCTTTTTAACCATTAATTTTGATTTGGCATCTTCTACAGCATACAATTGCATGAACTTAGATAAGTTGCAGGTCACCGCTAAGATATATTTATTTCCTCGAACCGACGTTACAAACGGCCCTAAACTCGAAAAATCATGATACTTACTCACCATAGCTTGAAGCATCGTGAGCGGAACAACATACAATTCCTTTTCTCGTTCATGATCGATTTTATAAAACATTCCGTTCGTCAAGATGTAATCTTTGACTTCACCTTTCTCGCGGTGCGTCGGATCAGCTACTTTCTTGTCTAAAATCTTAATCTTTCGAGTCAAGCTTTTATCGATTTTCAAATATAAATTGTAAAATTTCACGAGAAGAAGGTGCAAAAGCAAAATGGTGCGCAAGGGCACTACGTAGCGATACACTTCGACGAACGCGAGAAAGTTATAATTTGAAAGCAAAAGAGTACAAGTCAGTACCTCAAAACAATTTTTGGTTGTTAAATTTCACTGGAGCAGCCATTGAAACTATCTGGAGATGGTTGCCAAAAAAGTTGTAACGCGAAAGTCACCAAGGATAGCAGACACGACGGCGACCTGAAAGGTCCCAGCGGAACGTTCAAAAGGGGCGAAAATTTCACACATTCCTGGAACGTTCGGTGATATTAGGGAGGTGTCTAAATTCCCAAACTGATGTTGGCAGGAACACCATGAGCGTGGCAGGGACTGCCTCAGAAAGTATTTAAACAAATATTAACAATTTACTAGATTTTTATACGCTGTTTTTAGAAAGTATGTTCAAGAAAATACACAAAATATTCCTGCAATACATAATTCTTACATTTATTTAAAATAATGTTTCAAAATATTTAATTGTATTTTGTATTTTATATGAAATACACGGGCTAAATTTTATATTTTATTATTTTCCTTGCGATGTGTTTCAAATACAAGAGAAGTGATCTGTACGAACTATTATTATTTCTTTCAGTGAACACACAATATTCTGGAAGTTACATTTTAAGAACTGTTTCTTTTACCTATGCTTGACGGGATACTTTTTCCAAAATACCAATAAACCTTGATCATCAGCAACACGATATAGTGACACAGCGTTGCAAGTACTGCTTATCAATAGTGTGGGCCATGGAAATTCTTTTGAAAGCCACGTGCGCCATGAAATACTGGTCACTTGTCCGCCGAGTCCCTCAATCTTTCGAAGTCTTGACAACCTATGTGATCCAGGTATAAGACGAAACGAGAAGACAACTCCTCGATCATTACCCGCCCAAACAAGGGTGCCTCCACTTTCTTCACATGCTATTGACAAGATCTAGATAAAAAAAACTTATCTTGTTTATTTTACACAATTTGTCAGTTAGAGTGATGGAAAAGGGGGATAAGTATTGATTATTACATTTGGGGCATCACTTGGCCACTTGTTCGCAAATTCTTAACAATTTTCAATTTATAAGAAATGAACAACTATGGCTGACTACTCATTTACACAATGTGTATAACACTGTCCGACATTTCTAGACTGAAGACTAAAGGACGTTACCACGAAGCCATTGGGAACCATGCATGGGCTATGGTGCGCAACTAAAAAACTGTTCCCAACGGCTCCATGTTAATGTCCTTCAGCTTTTAGTGGATGTACTAAAAAATTCGACAAACATCATGTCAGAGAGTGTTATTAATTGTCTAAAAGTGAAAGTTGATCTCACCTTTCCACCCATCTTTGAAGTACCATCTCGTGTATATTTTCCCGTTGAAATATTGACAATCTGCAAATATCCTTGAGCATTGCCGGTAATAACCAAATTATTATTAGCCGGTATAAATGCACAAGAAAGAACTTCTGCTGATATGGGATCACTTACAACTCGTAAACATTTCAGTTTTGAATCTGAATATATCTGCCAAAGACGAACAGTGGTGTCCAGAGATGATGAAACTATCAGGTCATTGCAAATACTCCAATCAATGGAAGTTACGCCTTTCTTATGCCCTGATACGATGCACACAACTTTTGGGGGTCTACTGGCTGCCTCGCAAATAGATATATGACCGTCGAAAGAACCGCAACAAAATTTTGATCTGTCGTTGTTGGCAAACTTAATCATTGATATTGCTGCTGTATGCTGATCAAAAATATGGTGCACTCCATCAAAAGCAAAATTTTCTGCCGTCGTTCTTTGCAGAGTATTGCTAAATTTTCTTGGAATCCCTGCAATCTTTTCGTCGTTTAAAGGGCAAATCAGACTATTCGATTCACTAATTTCTCCATAACGATGTCGAAGAAAAGTATTGCGTAACTTCAAATAATATGTTTGCACACTGCAATATTTTATATGTTTTTCACACAGGAGCTGACTTCTTCGACGAATGTAAAGAGTTTCTAAAGAGAATAATAATTAATTTTTAATTCGACTACATACATTCAAATTAATAGATTATAAAACATTGTGAAGGAATATTTGATTTCCAGCACAAATAATTATTGAATTCAATTAAATAACTGAATTCTCAGTTTTTGAGAAAAGGAAAATATTTGTGTTAAAATGTGAGAGTGGAGAAGTGAGGAAATGAGGGAAAGCAGAAGGATGACAGTGCTGTCACATGAGAGTAAACTCACCACCACCAACCTTACTTCTAAATGATTTTTCGGTGACAAAAGCGGAGCTGCAACTGCGCTCGCGGCAAGAAGCACTTTTTTCTCTTCGTCACATTTTCTATTATGTACGTAAAAACCTGATTCCATGCAAAAATCACGAACGATACGATCAATTTGATCGAACGCGCAGAAAGCGTGGTACGACCCAATACGAAAGACCTCATAGAACCTTATATAATTTCTATAAGTATTCATAAGGATTCGAAACTCAAATAGAATTTGTTCTTATCTGGAATTCCAAAATTCAATTTTCAGACATCGTCAAATTCATACAACTGCTGGTTTCTATCTGGAATTTCAAAATCAATTTTCGGGTATTCACTAACTAAAAAGGTTTATTGGTTTCCATTAGGATTTCACAACACTTATACTTATACTTATAAAACACTCATACGCTGGATTTTTAAACAGTGTTACACACAATGTGACCCTATGTTACATAGCATTACACAATGCTACATAATGTTAGGCTATGTACTATAACCCTTTATTTTGAATGATTGAATAATTTTAACTTAACATTTTAATTGGTTGATCAATTCTAAATTTTCAAGTTGAGCACCAGCTCGTTTTCAGAGAAATTAGCAAAAGAAGATTTTAATTTGTAACGGCCGAAAGCCCAGTGAACTATATCGGTTCACATACATGTGAAATCAGAACTTCTCCCAATTTCGGGTTGCGCGATTTTTCGATGGTTAAGCCAGACTAGTTGTAATGTTGTGGATTTCCCGAATATCACAAATCTTAATTTAACTATAAATTTATGAAAATACGCTTGGTTGACATCAAGAGTAAATTCGGCACATCTTCTTGTTACATTTTTTTTAAAGTTAAGATTTATTTGTCTATGTTTTCCTTTTCTTTCGTTTTTAACATCGTTATGAGAGCCTTCGAATTTCGCTAAGGTCTGTCGTCACCTCCATCCTGGCGAGGCTTCTTCTGTCTTATGACCTTTAGCGCACTCTTCTTCTGGCTTTTCCTCCTGAATTCTCGTATCTTCCCTTTCTTTGGCCGCCTGAGATCCACGACATGTCTCTGGTGAAGATGAACCAAGGCGATAACCAGCTCGATTATGAACAAACTAGGTAATTTCGCCACTTTGCGTATTTTATTTTATTCCAGGCTGTGGATGCGGTTTCTCTTATCTTTCGTTTTGGGAGTTCTCCAACTCTCGCACAGCAGTGCATTTGGCCATCTCACTGGCCTCGACTTCCCAAGGACTTTACCGGTTCTCGAGAACAAGGAAAGATTCTTCGTTGATGACATGGTTCAGCGACTCAGAGGAAGACGCAATGAAGAGAAGAAAAGGCTATAGGGCAGACCAATGAAAAGCAAGTCTACTTGAGGATCTGTCTCTTGACCGTAGCGATTAAAATTACTCCTCTGCGCAGGACACTTATTACCCCTTCCACCAATCACTGTTCATCGCGATTGCATAACATAAATTCGGACATTTATTCCAGTTTGTGAACTCGAGATGCGAACCACGTGCTCATGGGTGGTTTTCTGATAAACTGGTGTGATAAGGTAGGATCTTGATCCTTTTTTATGCTTTAGCCAATATACTGATTTCTATTATTATCGGAATCTTTATCTTTTTCTTTTATTTATTCCTTGGCAAAATGATATCATTTGTATAACAATAGTGATTTGTATTTCTTTTATAATGTACCTGTAAATTATTTTTGATGGAGTGCCGACGCCTAAAATCATGTGCTATAATCCTTTATTTGAGTTACCCCAAATATGTGAAATAATGTAGTCCCCCCGAATAATGTCGTTGAGATCACTGCCCCCTTCCCTTCCGATAATTGAACCACTAATATAGTTTTTATCTTGAAATATTTCAAATTGTTACAAGTTTTAAAAAGTTACTCTGAAATTGTATAATTGGAGATGACTCCCCCTCCCCCTATACGTATTCAATCTTGCTTGAGAATATGTTCTGAAGAGTAAGCCCCCCCTCCTTTGGAATTATATTAATTTCGATGTTTCCCCTAATTCTTTATAATTTGTACGTATAAAAAAATGTCATCGAATGTAAGAATTATTGAAATTTATTTTGTCATGCTGATAGGGATTCCTACTTGAAACCACGGTTCACATTGTAATAACTGTATAACAAAGTCCCTGCAATACAATGAATCAGCTCGGATATTCGACGATGATTATTTACATCTTTGGAGCATAACTGCAAGGTAAACAAGTGGTGACGCCACATCTCTCTCCGGCGTTCCCCACAATTGGTGACCCCGACGTGATGCGAACACGCAGTCCTTCTGAATCAACAACACGCATCTGATTGGTCAACTTTAGACACCACCTAGTCTTCTCTCGTTCCAGCACGCTGAACATGCTCTACTCCGTCACACCGATGCAACTAGCCTGTTTCACATCGTGAGCATAGCAGTCGAGTTAACAAGCAATAGTTCGAGGTCACGCAGCACAGCAACTCGGCCTCCCACTTCAAAGTCGCGATGGTCTGAGCCAATCGCTCCCATTCTCGCGCATTGGAACCAAGCTAGGAGTGGCCTCTCCAATCAATCTACTCGTCCCAACTAACATCTTCATCGTGCCTTGGACACTTGCGGAGGAGTACTGTAAAGACTCTAGTTTCAATACTACAGTGGCAAGATTTGCACCGACCTACAGGATCTCCAGTACCAGCATCGAAGACCAGCCTTCGCTTCGTTCACAGAAGCTCAGCAGCAAGCGGCGCGGATAGGGCTTGGATGGGTGACCGCAGTGAAAATAACTGGAAGTTCCTCAAGGCGTCTGTGGCAGCATTCACTTGTGGTCAGCCACACTGATGAGTCCACACAAGTGAATCCGGAACGAAACGCCGGTAGTCAGAATGGGCTACCTCACCAACTTTTGGAAGGCTACCTGCCTCACCAACAATATAAGCAACACCTACCCAGATAACAATCGTGCGACGCACGCTTCAAGCACGCGTGCGAGTCGCACGATGCGACCCATATCGCACGCAAATG
>JAUMHM010000051.1:3708756-3725451 GCA_032362435.1 Melikaiella ostensackeni | reverse complement strand
TTACGATTATTAGATTCGCCGCAGAGATACCCACGAGACTTGCGCAGTGCGAGAGATAGTGGCAAAAGTGTGATGCAAAAGAGAAGAGGGCTCATGGTGTCGCCCTGAAAGACGCCCCTCTCGAAGGTGACGCTGTTAGTTGTCACGCGATCTTCCCAGATGAGATAGTCAATCTGGTCTTCCAAAGGGGCATCAATCTTTCTATGCATCCCACTATGTGTGGATGAACCTTCAAGCTTTCCAACAGACAGATGATAAGTCTATGGGAAGTTGAATTGAAAGCTTTCTGGTAATCAATCCAGGCCATCGAGAGATTCCGATTGTAGACTGCAGCATCTTTGCAGACACTTCTGTCGATTATCAGGTTTTCCCGACAGCCTGCTACGCCTATTTTCAATCCACGTTGTTTGTAGACCTGTCTCCACACAGGTCCAATTGTCCGAACAATCATATCGTTCAGGATAGCTGTAAAGATCTTATGCAGCGTGTTCAGACAAGTTATTGGCCTGTAGTTCCTTGGGTTGGACAAGTCGCCTTCCTCCGGTAGGAGTACAGTGCGTCCTAACACCAGCCACTGCGGAATAAGCGTCTCCGACTTTGAATATGAGGTGAAGATCCGGGTCAGATGTTGGTGTGTAGAAGTAAACTTCTTCCACCAGAACTTCTTGATACCATCCGGTCCAGCAGCGGAGAAATTCTTCATGCCCCTCAGTGCTTTCTTCACCTCTTCGGCAGTGATTGGTGGACATTGTTCCTCGGACGTTATGAGGTTTTTGCACAGCTCCTTGAAACGCATGATGTTCTCAGTGTCCATATGTAGTGGGTGTTGAACCTCGTAAATTTCTCTCCAAAAAGTCTCTATCTCCTCGGACGTAGGCGGATTATTAACAGAAACAGGGGGATCGCGGAAGAGGCGCGATGGGTCAGCGAGAAACTGTTAATCCTTTCTGACCCATTTTTCCCTCTTCTGTATTCTCCTCCTGGCTTCAGGTAACAGCCGTCAACAATGTGCTGCTTGATCGTCAGCAGCTTTGACTTGTTCAATGTGTGATGTTGGATCCTCAGTTCGTGTGCGAACTTTTGAACGTGCGTTTTCGCAGCCTCTGTTGCGAAACGTGCGAAAGCTATGGGTGTTTTCGGCACCACAGAGTGAGCAGGTGCGCCATGTAACCCCTGAGAGCAGGTATAACGCTGGCGTCGTAGCAATTCAGCAAGTCATCCCTGAGTCGATCCGTCCACTCAACACGTCGACCGTCTCGCCGATCCCTCATCGTGTTTCCATCCAAATTATTTGCAGCACCCCGAACTCTAGGGTGGTCGACACCGTTTGCCGACCCATTATCGGGTGCTCTATGCGTTCGATCATTTTGAAACGCATTCACAACAGGGTTTGATGCTATCATAGTTGTTCCCACGCGAAGCTAGGGGAAGGTTCGTCCACCCTTGCAGAGCCCCGCATACAAGGATAAGGCTGATACTCTAGGTGGTCGCTCGGTATTCCAGAGACACCGTTTGAGACACATCACCCGTGCCATACAGCTTTCGGCACGGTTTTTCACGCCTTAGCTTAGGGGTTTTCTTCGGAACCATCTCTGGACAATTGTCCGCGACTGCTTATTAACTTTTTTAACCGTATTCAGCAGAAACCCTTGGCACAGGGACCCTCTTTCCGCAACTTGAGGACGCGTCCGGTGGCCCTGCCATAGGCCTTCCGATTCGATTCGAAAGGAACCGAACCTCGAAACCACACCCTCATGCCAGGTACATTCCGAGGAACTTGCGAGATGGATGCAGAGGGCTGTCATTCTTGGGTCGCTCCTCCTCCTCAAGACACGCGAGAGTTTCGCTGGCCCTTCATTGTAATTCTATCGTACCCTGTGGTCACCCATTTCACGGTCGTGAGGCGTGGCCATAGGTGTGATTTACCGCCTTTCTACTAGGAGCCAGTGTCATTTTCCGGAATGGTAGTCGCTTCCAGGGGGACCCTGCGGTGGTTGTTGAACCAATTTTTGTGCATAATCCAATGACTGAAGAAATGTCATTGGTTAAAAAGATAGTGATATCTCTGTCTCTCTCAACCAATGGCAGTCTTGCAGTTCTGGGAACTTATTGTAGGTTCACTTGTGAGGTGCCGCAACTAGGCTTATAATGCCTTTGATTGAAGGGTAACATTAATCATGTCAAAATCTTTTGATTGATCAAATTTTAAGGTTAGCAGCAGTGGCTGAAACCCAGTGTACAAACATTATGAACTGAATTTTTTAGTTTGACAGATAACCTTAAAGCCAGAAAAGGAATCTTGAGCAATCGGTCTGACAAACACTACGATCTGGATAAAAACTCTTTTTCAGGACATGACACACATTTCTTTGACTATCCTGCTAAAGATGTTTAATCTATAAAAATTGGTTTAGATAGCTTGAAGTTATTATCGAGATATGTAGAACTTACAGAGATAACAGTCGCCATGACACACAGGAATAAAGATTTTTTTAATGAATCGGAAGAAAGATTCGATTCATACGATAAATCGGAATTGGAAAAAAAAACGATTGATTGTAACAAGGAAATCGATTCTCGATTAATCGAATAGAGATCGTCTATCCCTAACATTTATCGTAGTACACTATTAATTTCTAATTATATTTTAAGATCTCATTTGGTTTTTAGGGCGAAAAGAATAATGGATTTGATGTGCTGTACCATAATATGAAGCATGGTGTTGTGGCGAGTAAAGAGTTGGCTGATTTTTTTCGAGAACGTTCGGCTATTGAAGAAAACAACTACAAGCTTCTTACTAAACTGGCAAAGCAAGTCAGCAACAGCAGTTCTATGCAAGGAACATTTACACCTGTGTGGCTATCATTAAAGGGTGTTCTTGAAAAATTGGCAGGCCTGCATTTGCAAATGGCTCAGAAAGTCAGCGACCTCATTAAAGACGTGACCAAGTACTCAGAAGATCTCCATAAAAAACATAAAGCGGTATATTTTTCAAGTAAATATTTATAGAGTATTAATTGAAAGGTTGTTCCTTTTGCAATCTAAAAGGGCTACTGTCTAGGTCGTCAGATGTTGAAAGTAATTATATAAAATAAATTTTGTTTGACCCTTCGGGCCTTAGTTTCCAATATGAATACCGAAATTTTCCCACATCTAAAGATCCATTGTGAAATTTGGTTCCATAAACCACCATAGGATTCTGCTGGGAGCAGGTACTATTCTAGCCGCTCCAGGCGAAACCGCGGTAAAACTAAAGTTACAACCACCTCTCGCGACCGTGAGACAGCTAACTGTAGCGCGAGGTGGATGTAGTGGCACGTCGCGGCAAGAGACTCGTGTGTCTTAAGGACACGGAGCGACTCAAGGATGACCGCTGTCAGCATTGAGCCCGCAAGGGACTCAGCCTGTTCCTGATGTGCTGGTATGATCTTAAGGGTCCGTAACCAGTGAAGGCTTCGTACCGCCGAGTGCACTGATAAGCAGGACTTCCATTTTAACAGAATATTCTGGGTACAGCCGTCGCAACTCCCTTAACAGATCTCTGTACCCCTCCTCCTTTTATTTCTCCGTGACGGTGATGTTGCTCTTGGCCGTAGCCATGAATTCGATAACGAAAATGGTATATGCGGCTCTTCTTATTCTTGGTGTTTCATTCTGTCTTCCTAAGTGCGTTTGGCAGAGCTGTGACCTAAAATGCGTCTACGGCATACTGAGGTGGAAATTACACCATCTTGCCACACGAAAATGAAACCCTCTGTGCCTGATTTTAGTCCAGGTGACTTAAGGAAAGCAAACATCAACTCTGTTGACAAAGACTTTCAGATTTTTATGAACAATACCGTGCATCCTCTCATCTAGAAGTTGTTGGAGGAAGTTGTTCACTGGCTTTTGTCTGGATTGGTAAAGAAGTTTTTTGTCTAAAGAATGAAAATGGTTATATAGGTACTGAGGAGCTTCATTTTTATCACTGAATGCATCAAGTTACCCGTAATGAATTGTCTTCTCTTGGTTACATTCAGAAATCTAAAGAACCATAATCAAAAATGGGAAGGATGAGCCTTTTTACGAGGAGAATTCGAGTGGAGGTGGGAAGAGAATTTTCGTTCCTATTCAGCTGCTGGAGATTTCCGAAAGTTATCCTCGTTATTTCACAAATCATCTCCCTCCAGGAAAAAGTTTGATTTAATACGAGACCCAGGTCCAAAACCAACTCGACGAAGGGGATGTTTAGTCCCTTAATCTGTAATGGAGGTAGGGTGGCTAGTTTCTCAGGAGAAGGTGATGTTGAAGACCCTATGATGATTGAATTTGTTTTACTAAGGTTGAGAGTCAGTCGATTGTCCAAAGACAAGCGGGCCACATAATTAATGTCCTCCTGTACCCAACTCAGAAATCGATCTAGATGGGAAATTGGTCCCGAAACGTATAATTTGAAATCATCCGATAAGAAAAACTTGAGAATCTTTTTTTTTCTGACGGGGGGGGGGGGGGGCGTTGTCCCCGCGTACCTCCCGACCGAGGCTTCGCCCCTAAACCCCACTCTTTGATTTCGATTAGTTTTTCTTAAATTTTGTTCATCATGTTAATCAAAAAAGGCTGGTTAACGAACTTGGAAAAAATGAGTAACAAGCTGAAAATTAACTTAAACCTTTTCTGATAGGCTGTTAATGAACCTGTAAACGTAGGATATCAAGTGAACGCAAGTTAAACAATTTATATTGAAAAATGGCGACGATTTTCAGGTCTTCGCGTTTATTTCTTAAGCGGCTCATTTTAGCACAATTGAGATTCTATAGAAAAATGTGCAGAATTCTTTCTACTATAAAAAGAATATTTTCCTTTATCACATGAACACAATTGTTCAAGAAAAGAAGTCAAGCATGCAGACGTGATCATGATTAAGGACTATCTCTCACGTAGTATATGCGAAATTGCAATACTTATTTCATTTTATTGAATATTGCTAAGAAATTCCACTATCTAGTATATATATAGTATGTTTTTATGACGAGAGAATAGAATCCCTTCTCAGTGTTAGGAAGTGCAGCAGTGCACTGTCAACTGTATTTTTCTATTTCTAAAGTTTTGTTTTGTTTTGAAATAAATTATTTATAAACTAAATATACATTTTTATGGTGTATTTATCTAATTATTCTACATGAGGACTTTTCTTTTTTGGTAAAAACAAAACATAAAGTGGAATAGTTAATTGTAGATACACACAGTAGAATCTTTAAAAACATATGATTTGACATACATCATATTTTTATACGTATTTATTCAATCAGGCAATGTAATTTTCGTACTTTACCTAAAAATAAGAAGCGAAGCTGTACAAGAAGTCTGCGGAGTGAGTGAATATATTTCATGGCAGCGACTGGCTCGGTATCATAAACGCTTTTGTGGTTCAGAAAAAATGTAAATTATGTCGATTTTTGTATAGACATTTGAAATAATCTTCTTATAAACATTTTCAAAATCGACAGTTGTCAGACTTATATAAGGGAGCAAATAAGAAGTCTGCTGACTGAGTGAATATATTTCATAGCAGATCAGCAGGCTCGGTATCCAAAACGATTTTTTTTTATTCAGAAAAAAAATGAAAATAATGTCGATTTTTATATAGACATTTGAAGTAGTCTTCTTATAAACATATTCAAAATCGACAGTTATCAGACTTATATAAGTGGCAAATAAGAAGTCTGCTGAGTGAGTGAATGTATTTCATGGCAGTGACCGGTGCGGTATCCTCAACGTTATTTTTTGCGGTTAAAAAAAAAAATGTAAAGTATGTTGAATTTAGTGCAGACATTTGAAATTGTCTTCTTATTAATATGTTCACAATCGGCAAGAATTGAGAACACTATCTGCTGCTGCTGTACACTGAGTTGAGTCACCATATACACCGAAGTGACCTGGGCTCAAGGTCTAGTTTAGACCCGAGGAAGGACTGTGGGATATTCACAATAGTAGAGATAAACATCATTAGTACTTATGATGGCGCGATCCTTGTGCTGGTACCAATGGCAATTTTTCTATGTACTTTAACCGGGACTTCGGTGGTTCGGAACCCACCTTAGACTGTAGGTCCCTTCAAAAGAGGCTAGTGACCTCCCAGGGAATAGGCTCCTTGCCGAGGGGAAAATCGCTTGGGGGGTCACTAGTCGATTTTGAGAGACTTGAAAAAGAGTTAGCGTTCTCTTTGCGAAAAGGCTCCATGTCGAGGGGACTGTCGCTCGGTGGTTGCTGGTCGATTTCGAGTAATAAACACACACACATATACTCACACTTACAAACTAGCCAGGTTCAGGAAACAAATCCTTGGGGCTCATTTCGTGGAACCCGAAGAAAGTACAACGCAAACAGTGGTCAACATCTTGGGCTTCATTAAGGGGTCTATAGCTGACCACTAGGAGCGACTGTTAAGGGTGTGGCACAATGGGCCTTATAGCCTGAGCGCCAGAGGGTGTCCCCATCGGGGCCCCCCGACCGCCTTTAAACAGATACACACACAACACCTAGAAAGGCACTCCGAATTTTCCATTTTCCAAGCATTCAGATATCGTTGCATAATATGTCTTTATACTGTTAATGGCTAAAGATGTATTTCTTATTAAACTATATGAAAGTCCTAAGCGAGTCGCGATGATGTTTTTAATAAGCGGTGTGCATGCGTGAAAGGTGACGAAGGACGTGTGTGAAGGTCATAGGGCCGGTGCGGATGGAGAACGAAGTTAAGAGCGAAGGCGAACGATAACTGAACTGTATTATTTATTGCTAGTATTGAGTTCATCTGATTCCATGACCATTAATTAATCTTGTATTTGTTTTAGCATATCAGAAGTAGGATGATATCAGCTTACTCATCAAGTTTCAAAGTGGATTCAGATTTTCGAAAATTATAGTTGGCCTCTGCGTGTAAGGACGAGTCCATTATTGGAGCGTCATTGGACGAGTTCAATGCCCAAGCGTCAGTGATTGATAAGGTGCGGCAACAAGTGAAAATAAAGTTTCCCGGTGTGAAAATTGTGTGAGAGACTATAGCGGATACCAGTGATAGTGAGAATGAGGGGAGTCTTCATGGCCTTTCCAATAACAAAGAGACCAACAATAAAAAAGACGGAACTCAAGTTGAGTCGAACGATGGTGTGGATTCCCAGGACGCATCTTCGACTCCAGATGAGGCGGAATCTGCAGATAAAATTGAAGTAGAGGTTGATATGCATGAAGCACCTAAAAACCAAGATCACCCCCAACTTGGTGCGAAAATTACCGCTAAACAGACGAACCACGAGAAAGTCCATAATCCTGAATTTAACCCAACGAATGTGATAAATTTACTTCTGAAAGAGATGCGCGAAAAAGAAGTTATGATGTTGAATGTGTTAAAAGGTTTGGCTAACTAGCAAATTACACCGAGAATTCGGAAAGTTATTTGACCAGTGTTAATGTGACTGAAACCGTTTCCGAGGATATACTCGTAAATAAAAGTGTGAAACTTCCGGCACATACTCTTAATTTTATCAGTGTATTGAGTGCAAGAAACGATCATGTTCTCCCAATTTTCAATCTTAACAATGCCTAGAAAGACATTATCGAAGGAGGAAGAATTGCAAGAGGTGGATTATTGGAAATTCCCATCAAGAATCCGATTGTTTGCAGAGAACCAGGCGTCGGAAATTACAAAAAGAAAGAAGATTTAGAGGACCTTGTGAATGTGTTGAATGAGTATCGCGATACTGTATCGAAAGCTCATTTTGCAATTATTAGAGAGTGCCAAACACTTTGAAATATAACTAAAGAATTTAAAAAATCAGGGATCTCCACCGATACATATTTCTCTTCTACGAGCCCTGTTTTGTTCGTAAGAAGAGCGAACGGTGAACCTCAAATGGTCACTAACATTCGAAGATTAAATAGCCAGGCTAAACGAATTCACTTTTCGTGACCAAATCTGATGACCACCTAGCAATGTTAAACGGCGCGGAAATATTTATCACTTTATATCTTGCGAATTGTTATTTACAGGTTTCAATTGCGAAAGGGGATCGTGATAAAACTGCTTTTATTACTCCAGATGATTCGGGGAGCTTACGCGTATGATATTTCGTCCAATTAATTCTCCATTTTACTTCTCAAAACAAATGTCAAAAGTCCTAAAAACACTTAGTCATCATTGCGTTCTTTTTTAACTATATGGCATCTTGATAGTCGGAAAAGATCGGCCCGATCTTTCTTAACGGATTCTAGTCCTGTATGCATTGAAAAAGGCGAATCTCACGATTAATCTGTCTAAATGTGCTTTTCTCCAGAAACGTGTAAAATATTTAGGCATTATGATTACAAAGGGTGAAATTGAACCGACCGACTCAATGAATAGAGGAACTATTGATTTTCCGATCCCGTTTGATGTACAGGAGCTCCGACAATTTTTAGGTCTTGCGGGATTCCTAATACGATTTGTTCACAAGTTTGCAGAAATTGCCGATCCTTTATGTGTTCTGTTGCGAGATAACGAACCTTTTCCGTAGAATGTAGAGAGAGATCGGGCTTTCAGTATGTTTAAAAAGATTTTGTCGTGTAAGCCGGTTTCACAGATTTTCATTCCAAAAGCTCTTACCGAACTTCACACCGATGCAAGCGCAAAAGATTTAGCGGCAATGCCTTTTCAGAAATCTTCAAACTTCAAGAAAAAGCTCGTGAAGATATCCTCAAAGAGCAAGCTTGTTTCAAAGACAGTTACGACAAGAGTCACACTCCAAATGTGATCTTCGCCGCTGGAGATATTGTGGTAATGAAGGATGCTGTGACTCAGATAGGGCAATCCACAAAGTTGCAAAAACGATGTCGAGGTCCACTCGATATCACCCGAGTGTTACCGGGAGACACGTATGAAGTCGCAGTTATAAAACTGGATAATCGTGGGCGACGATATGCTGCAACCGCCCATGCTAGTGAATTTAAACTTTAGCATCCATCACCAGCTGAAGAAAATGTAGACACTGCAAAAACTAATTCTGAAGAAGAAGAAAATGTAGAAGTCAAGAAAGTGGAAGAGAAAGAAAAGAAACCCGATGTTGCTCCAAATCCATTACGTCGAAGTAATAGAATTGTACGTAAATCTCAGCGTTATTAAAAGTCCCGATCGGATTGAAGTTAATTTAGTAAGCTTTTATATGTAATCACTTTTTGAATGTATTTATTTTTTATAAATTTTGCGTGCAACTCGAGAATGAGCAAAATTCAGACCAGCTGAGTGTCAAAAGCCAAACATTTATTTCTTATTAAATTATATGAAAGTCCTAAGTAACTCACGAGGATGTTTTCAATAAGCGGTGCGCATGCGTAAACGGTGACGAAGGGCAAGTGTGAAGGCGTAGGGCTTGTGCGAAGGGCGGGCGGAGTCAGTCCATCGAAGGATCAGGGGAGAACTAACGTTTAAGGCGAAGGCGAACGATAAGTGCGTTATACGAGTGATATTCTTGCGTTCCGGTCGATTGCAAATTCTTTAAAGCCGTACCTAGTGTTTTGCCTTCTTAATTGATTTGTAAAGTTCAACTATTTTAAATAAACGGTACTTCCTTATTCTTTTGAAATGAACTGTATTATTTTTTGCTAGTATTAAGATCATCCCATCCCATGAACTTTAATTAATCTTGTATTTATTTTAACATTACGGTTTTAAATTATGTTCAGGACGTTTTAAAAATTTGCAGGCGCTTTGTCGAGATATGAAATAATGTTTTTACGAAGCATGAACTTTAATCGTGGAAGTTACGGTATGAGAAAATCCGTTGAAGTTGGTAAAAAAATGAACGATGTTAAATGAAATAATGGACTTATCGCAATTCTGAATATACTCCGTGAGAGATAGTCCTTAATCATGCTTACATCTGCAGTTCGTACTTTTTTCCTGGAAAACTGTAGATCACAGGTGTAAAAGCGTAAACCACAAAAAATGCATCGTTTTTCTATTTTCTAAACAAACTATTGTTCTTATGTCTTAAATGATGGTAACCTTTTGCATGGAGAAAAAAATTCTGCACATTTTTCTATGGAACCGTGAGTGTGCTCAAATGAGCCGTTTCAGAAATAAGCTCGAAAAATACACAATGGCCGCCATTTTTCAATATAAAATGTTAAGCTTTTGTTTGGTCGATTTAGATTTTTTATATAATCATTAATAGTCTGTGGAGAAGGGGTTTCGCTAATATTCAGCCTGTTAGCATTTTTTTCCTTTATAAACCCCTTCGTTGCCTGGCCTATTGGGGATTTAAACATGCTATGCGACACTGTCGGTCCCTACGCGAACTTATCAATATGGCCGTGGATGACATATTAAATACGCGTAAAACATCACGAAAACCAGCAAAAACTTAGCATTTAACTGTAATGATCGTCCAATTGAATAAATAAGTGCTGTATTAAGTAGCTCTGATGAGTAAAATACTTCCGAGTTGATATTTATTTGCTCCAATAATGGAATTTGCACGTCAATATCGAAAATCAACACGTTTCGGAGAGATTTAATGTTGGTTGGTTTCCTCGGTTAACCTTCAATCATTTTGACATTCGAATCCGTCTTGAATTTTGCGCGGATCTTCATTTTTTTTTATTCGCATGATTGTCATCTGCCAACGTGGCACTAGATAGCACGTTGCGATTCTACATATTTTTCTTATGTATATTTTATATTATAAGTTTTACCGATTCAGAGATTCTTTTTTAGAATATAATTGAAATTACGCGAACTCCTTTCGTGTGAACCAAATTATATTTTTGATCCTTGTTTACAAAAACGCGAATTTGTTCTAAACTACGATCGTCAAAGTGGCCCCCTTTCTTGCAGAACGTTACAATTTATATTCTGAAATAGCGTCAGTTGCTTCCCTACGTAGAATTTCCACTGTGGTTTATTTTGTAATAAATTAGCAGCTTTTTTAATCACTTCGACAATAATTTGCATTATACATTGTGTTTTTTTTCTCTTAAGACATCGAAATATCTTGAGAAATACGTATCCAGTGAAAAAAATGACCGTAATAAAAACTTTATTTTCGAGGGGAAAAAGCAACTCCGCAAAAATTTATCCCACGCCCGATCCCCTGGGAGCGGTAGGGGAGATAACCTTCAAATTTCGAATGAGAACCTATATTTTTTATTATAGATTTAGATTCTCCATGAAAAAATACGTAAGTTTTATTCGAAAAAATTTTTTCGATTCGCTACAGATGGTGATGCATTTGCAAAAAATGACATTTTTGACTATTCAAGGAATGCGCTTCTAAACGAAAGTGAAACGAAGATTTTTATTTCTCCATTTTATTTAAGCAAAAAAAATAAGACTTTAAATTAATTTTCCCAGAATTTTCAATTTATTTTTGAATGGCGCCAGGTACAGGATTTGGAATGCGGGAGTCGCATCCACATTCCACCCCCGGTGAAATGGAGAATCTGAATCTGCAATAAAAAATAAAGGTTCCAATTTGAAATTTTAAAGTTACCCCCCACCTACCGCTCTGAGGGGGCGGGGTGTAGGGCAAATTTTTCAGGAGTCGCTTTTCTCCCTCGAAAATGAAAAGTTCTTATGACGGACATTTTTTTCATTGGATGCGTATTTCTTGAGACATTTCGACGTCTCAAGATAAAAAAACACCCTGTATATATATATGTATATATATGTGTGTGTGTGTGTGTGTATTTTTGAGATGGGCTAATTCTCGTTCTATCGAACGATCCGGAGAAAAGAAAAAAAATGTTAATGAATAAAAATTTGACGGTGCTTTTTCAGAAAATGTTAAAGAAGGATTTTCTCAAAATGTCTACCTTTCAAAATTTTTTTTTTTTTGGGCAATTGCTCATGATTTTATATACACTAGCAATATTATATGCGCGCTACAGCACGCGAGAAGCGTTGCGCTGTCCATTAATAATATACAAATATAAAACAATATTACTATGATTGCATTCTACGATTCAAAAAATATGTATATATTTGAGAGGCATTGAGTTTGAAATATTTAATTTATAGAATTATCAAATTGAAGATAATTTAATTGTGAATGCCTAGTTCGTCATTGGTTTTATTTTTAAAGCAATTTTTTCCAAATTAATTAAGCATTTTCTTTATTTGGAAAATTGGAAAGCTATATCAAAAATATTCAGTTTTTAATGCTTTTTTGGAATTTTTCAATTGTGCACGATTTGATATTGTTTAGTTTTTCAGCACTTTGAATTCCAAATTTTTCAATTTTAAATGCTCCAAATTTGAAAATGGTCCACTTTTAAGTTGTAAATTTGAATAATTTTCAACTTTTAATGCTTAGTACTGGTTTTTCATTTATTGAAATGTATATTTGATTACAAACACTTTCCGCTTTTGAGAACTTGAATCGGTCAAATAGGGCCGAAGATAAGCGAATAAAATAATTTTGTTATCATTTCAATTTTAAAAGCCCTACACCGTTTGACCATTTAATGCTACACAGCAAGACTACACGCAATAGTGCAAAACAGCTATAAAAACATTTTTTCTTCAATTAATCATCAAATTATTTTGTGTAGGGTCTTCTTTACAGAGTTTTATTGTCTAGAGTTTATTTAAATTCACAGAATTGAAATTACTATTTTTTTGCAGAGCTTTATGTTGTAGGACTTAACCGCATTGAGTTTGAATTTCGAATTACTTAAAGTTCACAATAGTTATTATAATGTACTAAAGAACACCAAATTTTTTTACAAATCATATGACGCTTTTTTGTGCCGTGTCTTTAATATTTGCTGCAACTGTCAATGATCAAAGTAAGGAAGCCGAATTCGTCATTTCCATTCAATTCTAAAATTAATTTGTAGTTCAACAATTATATTAGGCAACCAGCATAAGCATTCTGAACGTATCTTCGCACCCATATAATTGATTTTTTCACTGGAATTTCTGCAAATGACAGTGCCAGATTTTTAAAACTGTGGATAGATATAACAAAAAATGGGTTTAAAAAGAAGATGGAATGAGGGTTCAGGAAATTGTTTCAAGTTAGTTATTTATATAGAATTGAACAATAAATAAAAATCAAATTGCTATGTATTGGATTAAATTTTTCTATTAAATAGAGCTGTTAGTGATGCCAATTTAAGAGTAAAATTTGTTTCAAATATCGTAATCATTTCTATCGTATAACAAAAAAACAGCCGCATAAAATGCGTCAGATTTGACAGTCTACGATTCATACTAACACGCGTAATACTCTAATACTTACCCAAATAACTAATTATTAACCTCGACTTTTATTTTAAGACTTCACGTGGTTCGAAATAGCATATCTCGTTTGGTTGAAGTTAATATTGAAATAAGAAAAATTTACTGAAATGCTTTCTTATTGAGTGATATTCCATTTATGCAAAACTGAACAAAATGCAGTACTTATTTTGCAAAAATGACACACAATTTCTGTAAAAGAAAACCTTCTTTAACGATTGATGAATAATTTCTTATCGCTTAGTACCAATTCTTTGAAAATGATACGTAACCAGCTATTTTTGACCAATGTTTCTGGTTTTATCCATCGAAAATGCTTTTTAAGAAATCAAAAATTACATTTTATAGCAAAACTATATGAGATACGAAAAAAATGTTGAGAAGCGAAATTGTTCATCTAAAAAAGATCAACAAATTTTCTGAAGACTGTTTTTTTTTATGGGACGCATAGTTTTTCTTTTAATCGTTAAAAATTTATTTGCAAATAAAAAATTCCACTTCCCGGCAAAACTATACGAGATATGAAAAAAAAATTTTTAAACAAATTTGTTCATCTTGAAAGAATTTACAAATTTGTCTGAGACTACTGTTTTCATGAGATTATGGAAGATTCAAAAAATTGTTACCAAGCAAAATTGTTAATCTCAAACAGATCTTAAAATTTTTTTAGATCATTTTTGGATAAAACGCATAGTTTATGTTTAAATCGTGAACAATGATATTAAAAATAAAAAAAATTAATTTTTGAAAAAGCGACACAAAATACAACAAAATGTTTATTGACAAAATTTCTACCAAAAAAGATGCAATAAAATATTTAACGGCAAAATTGTCCACCTGGAACCGAAGCCCAGTTAACCAATTAGCCTTTACTTTTATTGAATTAAAAATTTTTTAAAGAAATAAATACACTAATCTAATTTGTTAGGTGATAAACATACGCGTAATTAATTGAATAAATGAAGGTGCAGAAATTAATATAATATAAATTGATTATAATAGAGTTCAGCATGATATACTTATCTCCCGTTACTGTGCCGCCCATTTCTGTGCCGACTTCTCGGTCGTTCACGCTTGAATGCTTCTGTCTCCTCTCTGAGCGTTCCTTAACGGCCTATACTCAAGGTCTTCGCTCAGTCAGTCAGCGCCGTATCAGAAGTTATTTATATCGTGACTCTCTGCGCATATACTTTTGTACGTATCGGGTTTAGAGATTATATGTGCGATCCTGAATGTTTACTGACTCGTCGCTCTAAATCTGCTTGAAATTAGATTTTAATAGCCCCCGTTAATGTGCCAACTAGACCCAAAGGTGGCATAGTTACGGGAGATAAGTGTATAAAGAATTTTGCGTTTTGGACACATACTCATACCCCGTAACTGTGCCGCCCGTTTTTGTGCCGGCTTCTCGGACGTTCACGCTTGAATGCTTCTGTCTCCCCTCTGAGCGTTCCTTAACAGCCTATACTCAAGGTCTTCGCTCAGTTAGTCAGCGCCGTATCAGAAGTTATTTATATCGCGACTCTCTGCGCATATGCTTTTGTACGTATGGAGTTTAGAGATTATATGTGCGATCCTGAGTGTTTATTGACTCGTCGCTCTAAATCCGGTTAAAACTAGATTTTAATAGCTCCCGTCACTGTACACGCAAGGCCCGAGGGCGGCACAATTACGGGGTATGAGTGTACTTTAATCAAGCGCAGCGCGAGATCTCACAGACGTACACCCCAGACGCGCTCACACTTACGAGCGGCGCGCGTAGCGCGTGTTCAGAGTGTGCCCGCGCAGCGAGCAGATTTTTTGCTCAGAAAATATTAGGTTCTCCACAAATTCTGATCGGAACCAGCCAGAATACTCCAACCAGAATATTCGAATCGAAGTTAATTCTCTTTCAATAAAATTTAAAATGCACTCATATTCATTCATTATGATTAATTGTACCTTTATATACATACTTCAATTTAAAATATGAAACTTAAAAGAATGATCGAAAGTATTCCGAAATTTTTTAAAAAACCTATGATTTGAAAATTATACCAATTAAACGAACCTTCATCAATTTCTTTGCATTTCGTGGACATAAATTTTTATTATATTTTTAAAAAATTCTATATTGAAAAACTTAATTTATGCTTCTATCTTTAAAAAGAAAAAGAAAATAACATTTTTGAAAAAACATTGCAATTTTGGTCTAATTAGTGTTGTGGTGAAGTGTTTGTCGAACTTTGGATTGCAAAATTTCGGATATTATACGCAGGAAGTAATATTTAAAAATTATTTCATCTTTTCCTTTTTACATATTTTTGCTCATGTAATTTTCAGTATAATTGTTAAAGAAAAAATTTGGCGGAATGTGATTTTATGAAGGATATCACTGAAAGTCCTGTATGGTAGTATCACATGGATTGATTCAGTTAGTAAAAACTTAGATTGGATGCATTACAGAAAGAATTATTGACAGAATGCAATTTTCATGGTTTTTCAAAAATAGATATTTTATATTGATTAGAAAATATGTTTTGCCTTCAACAAAAAAAGATAACAAAGTAACTTTAAATGGGAATATCAATAAATTCAATAAATATATTTGAATTTTACTTAAAAAGAAAAGCTGTCATGCGCATATACACTATTATTATATGTTTTTATTATCCATAACTGTAGTTATCCTATAAATCACCCCTGATGAGGAAGTCTAAATTGGCTTCTAAACATGTTGGTAGTCTCAAAGTGTATTTCTGAATTGTGAACTTTTTGGGTGTTCTTTTTCAGTACACAAAAAATTTCTATAAGAAAGTTGATCTTATTTCAATCCTTCAGAAATTTTAAAAGAGAGACATTAAGCAAAGATTCGTTCTAATCTGCAGGGTTGCCTATGAATACTTAAGATTTCTTTTAATTGAGGTTCTCAATAATTAACTCAATTTACCAAAGATATCTATTTTACTTAAATATATTTTTAAAATTTGAGAACGTCAGTAATTTTCTAGGAATGTGTCATTGATTTGGATTATTACCTTTTTCTTTTTGAAAAGTGGAATAATCTGAATAGATTGGTTCTAAATCAACCCACAAAATCATCTATTCCTCTTGCGGTTATAAGTGGTACTCCGATGATTAAATTTATAAAGCCCATGATCATAAGGACACTTTTTGTGTAATGCATCTTTATTTATTTTTTTTCATTTTTACGAATGCTTATCAAAAGCTGAAGTACACAGTTTTTTATTCTTAAAAAACCTACTTTTTTGTAGTACATTGTAAGTAATATATAAACTGGATACAAGTGACTTCTTGAAAATGTATAGCGGGTGTACTTCCCTCATCAATGAATACTATCAGTATACACTTAAAGTCCCATGCAAGTCAGTTCGCAATATGTTATTCCGAGAATTTCGTTCGAGGATCAGGGGAGCAAGACGTGCAGAGAGCTTGACTCT
>JAUMHM010000051.1:3684037-3695123 GCA_032362435.1 Melikaiella ostensackeni | reverse complement strand
CGTGCCAGAAAAATGCCAAAGCACTTGCGAGATGGATGCAAAGAGCTGTCATTCTTGGGTCGCTCCGTGTCCTTGGGGCTCACGAGGGTTTCGGCGGCCCTTCATCGTGATTCCACCTTACCACGTGGCCACCCATCTCACGGATGTGAGGCGTGGCCATGAGTATGATCTACCGCGGTTCTACTGGGAGCCGGTGTCATTTTTATTAATGGTAGTCGCTCCCAGGGGGACCCTGTGGTGGTTGTTTGACCAATTTTTTCAAATATATATGTATATCGAGAGCATATTTCATACAGTTAAGCTTACAGTTTTATTCAGGAAGATATCGCCGTTTCTAAGAAATCAGCAAGGAAGTCAGTCAAATTAAGACAAATCCGCTGGAAAAAATACCAAATTAGTAAAAAATCAAAGGGTTAAGCTACCAAAAATCTACAAAAATAAATTTACTTACTGAAGTGAATCTGTGGGTTGAGACTTGACTCAAAAGTATTAAAGTAAATGGAAGAGGGAAACTAATTTACAAAAGGAAATGCAAAGTAATTTTTAAATTGAATTAAATTTTTAAATTGTTGAAAATATTTGAATTGGGGGTTTGCGTCTGATTCTAGATGGGTGGTTAACTGCGTCGAGTTACATATTATGAATGGGCGGGGGCGGGGGGTATTGTGTAGCTGGGGTTTAGCAATATGTAGTGTGGTTTGTTGTAGCTAGTTGGATGGGTGGTCCAGTTCTGGGGACGGTGACGAAGGTGTTTCGCCAGTCGGGGGAATCCATGGAGATCTGCGGTGGTGGGGAGAGGGGGTCCTGAGCTTGGATGTTCTTCGCTCGGGCAAGGTTTGAAGCGAAGATACCAGAGAGATGTTGCTTGGGCTGGGGCCCCGGAAGATCTAGCTGACTTGGTTTAGATGACCGTACTTTTATTGACTTCACTTTGGCGGCGGTGCACCACTCGTAACGCAGGCGAGTGGGGACATTGGTAGAGTCACACATTTTGTCGATGTCGCTCGGAGAGGGCCACACGCGATGGGCTCGCGCTCGCCACATATCAGTTTACAAGTGTAGAACGAACATAGAAGCCGCGCTTGCGCTGTGGGTTGTCAGGAGGAACTTCAACTGCTAAAACAAAAAATTCTTAAGGGATGGGAACTTTTAAAATGAGATTTATCCAAAAATTAAGGTTTCGTGAAATACTCATATCTATACCGGTAGAAAAAAATTAAGATTAAGAACTATATCTATCTTTACAATGCATCTAACGCTGAGGTCGAAGATCGTAGAGTTGGAAACGTCGTTCTCCCCCCTGGTGTCAACGTCCTGGGAAAGGCGAATTATTCTCAAAAGAGGATGATTTATACGGGTATTTATACGAGGATGCCGCAGGGAGTGGATGTCGTATGGGGGTAGATTTACCACTGTGAGTTTGTTCACCAAGGGAAGGACGAATTTTTTGCATAAAATGATTATTTACAGGGGTTGCATATTTACAAGAGGAGGGTTCCCCACAGGGCCTTGATTTTGTCCAAGGGGCGGGTTGTCCACAAGAGGTTAAATATTGACAAGATGATTATTTCCCACAGCGCCTTGATTTTGTCCGAGGGATGGTTTTTCCATTAGAGTTTGATTTCCTACTGGGTGCTGAATAGGATTTTCCATAGGGACGTATTTTCTTCGCAGGTAATTTGATTCCGAATGGGTCTGGACGAAATATCTATGAACGGGGCTTAGGGTATTTTTGCAAGTCAGCTTTGCTTAACTGACTGCGATCTTTGACAGCAGCAGAGTGGGTATCTCGATGTGAAAGCCGTAGCGAGGGTAGGAATTCTACGTCGAGCGTCGTTTATTCCTGCAAAATCATCAGTTATTTGGCATGGGAGAGGATTTGAAGCGGAAGATGAAATGAAAAGTGTTGTTACTTTTCTCTCGGGGCCCCATGTTGGGCATCACTTTGAGGTTAGCCTGTGGGCTGAGACTGCCTCAAAAGTATTAAAATAAATGGAAGAGGGAAACCATTTTACAAAAGGAAAAGCAAAATGATTTTACAATTAAAGTGGTAGGTTTATTATCAAAAATATTCACGCTGGGAGTTGGCATCTCATTCTAGAAGGGTGTCTAACTGCGTTGAGTTACAGATTATGTAGGGGGGATGGGACATTTGCGTACCTGGGGTTGAGCAGTATGTAGAGTGATTGGTGATAGTCAGTCGAATGGGTGGTCCATTTTTGGGGACGGCGACGGAGGTGTTTCGCCAATCGGTGAATCCAGGGAGATCCTGGGGTGGTGGGAGGGGGGGGGGGGTCCCTGGGCTTGTGTGTTCTTTGCTTGGGCAAGGATTGCAGCGAAGAAGTCTTGAGAAGAAGAAGCTTGAATAATCTGAATGTGATTAATGTTGCTTTTTGACGCACTTCCACAAATAGTACAGGCGTGAGTTATGATTGGTCGGATGAACATTTTATAGATTAGGATTCCATATTCAGGTTTTAGACTCGAGTATCTATTAATAATAGGATTGAGGCGCGTCGTGCCCCCTTTAGTTTCCTGGATATGCTGCTGTTTATGTAGTTTACCCCCTAAGTATTTTATGGAGTTTTTCGACTGTATTGGTTCATTAAACGTTTTGGGTGTATCTATTTTGACTGGCTTTCTGACTGAGGAAAGAATTGATTCTGACTTTGCTATATTAATTTTTTTTTCTCCCGAGCTTAGTCCATGCCTCAATGAGTTCAAGAGCTTCGTTCAGTAGTTTTAAGATTTTTGGGACTGACCAGGAGAAAGTAAATAGTACGATGCCGTCTGTGCACTATCCAATTGAAACTTCGGGGACCAATGTGTCATTTACGTAAATAATAAAGAATACTGGTCCTAGAATGCTGCCTTGAAGTACACCCGCTCCGAATGGGTTTCTCTCTTGAGAGGGTCAGATTTATTTTGACTGATAATTTTCTATTGGTAAGATAAGAGTGTATAAAGTGGATAAGCGCGTTTGGAAAATTTTAGTTTATTAGTTTTCTGAGTAGTCCTACATGCCAGACACTGCCAAGAGCTTTTTCTACGTCGAGGAAAACAGCTCCAGTATGCTTTTTAGGATTGAAATTCAAGCTAATGGCTTCGGTGAGCTTAAGCATTATTCTCAAACCGTATTGTTTCGGTTTAAGAATGCTGTTTTCTTGGAGGTGATAGCTTACGTGAGTGACTGTTGTCTTTTCAAAAATTTTGCTCATTGTATTTAGAAGCTGGTTGGATGGTACGGATCCCTATCTTTTTTATGAAAAACTAAAATGTGGGCTATTTTTCAAGAGTCAGGAAAGTAGCTTAGTTGAATACAAGCATTAAAGATAGTGGCAAGGAGAGTGAGGCACGAGATAGGAAGTTTTTTGAGGATTGTCTTATAATTTGAGGAAAGTGCAAATGTTTGATCGGGTTTTAACCGCGATTGTTTTTCGAACATAATTTATCGTTTTTTTGACGATAAAGCTTTTAGTTCTCCGATAAGTTTGGCAAAGTTTACTACGAATTTTGATGAGGTCTACTATCTCATGTCTGAGGGGTGCATCGTATTCATTGAACGTATTCTGAGGGACTGCAGTGTGAAAAGCGGTTTTTATGCTACATGTGAGGTCAGTAATGACATGTGGGTAGTGTCTAGAAGTGTGGGATCCAAATTTAATTAAGACTTTAAGGTTGTTGTGAAAGTCCGCCAATTTGCTTTTGCAAAGTTGTAGCGAGGTACGTCCGGAGATTTCACACAGTTAGTGTAGAGGCTAAGGAGAATTGGTCGATGGTCCGAGTCTAGTTCGTTTATAATAATAGTATCGTGGTGAAGTAGTTATTTTTGGTTATTGTCAATGACTCATTGAAGTCCGACTTATGTTTAGCATTTTGGGGAAAGAAGGTGTGTGAATCTAGTGCGGAGACAGACTTATCAATTATGAATTGTCAGTTATTACTTCTTGTCAATCATGAACTTGAAAAGTTGTTTTACAATTCTGTTCGTCATTCCTTTATTCCAAGCTAGATGTTTGGAGTTGAAGTCACCTGCAGCAATAACCGAGGGTCCGAGTTTGAACATTTTTCTGTAGTTATTTTTAATGAAATCGCGGGAGGGGGTCTGGTAAAAAGAGGTGACTGCATATGGATTCCCGTGTATTTCTTTATTTCTATAGCAGTGGCTTCGAGGGAATCGAGTTTAGGAATTATTACTTCTACATCTTCTTGAATTACAATTGCTGTTCCCCGGTTGGTGTTGTTTCTATATATTTTATAACCGCATACTTTAACTTGTAGGGATTCGCGAAGTAGAGTTTTGCTGAGCAGACAAATTTTAATGTTGTTTTTATGGAGGTAGGTGGCTAATTCGTGTCTCTTCTCAGGTATTCCCTGAGCGTTCCAAAAAATGATTTTAAGAGGTTTATTATTGAGGGCAGCTATTTTGAAGAGCAATTGATAATATACTTGTTACAATCTCGGCTGTTTGCTTGATAGCGTCATTCTTACTTATATTTCCCCTCATTATTTCGATTGTTAAAGTCATGGCTTTTTTTATTAGGACAACTAGGTCAACTTTAATGTCTTGAGAAGCAGGATTCCGAACAGCAGCAATTATTGGAAGAAAGTTATTCTCTGCAATGCGATGACTGTCGGTGGTAGGATTTTTAGCTTGATTTTCAGTCTGTTTTTTAGCGTTTGGTTTTTTTTTTGGCTCTCAGTCACGCGTTTTGAGGCTAATTTATTGCTGTATAGTGATTTATTCTGTGAGGGAGGGGAGCTCACGGGGGCTACTTGTTCTTGAGGTTGGCTATGACTTTGCGGAATCAGTGGTGCAGGGGCATTTAAAACACTGAGAGGTTTCTTTTAGTTTGACATAGGGCTCAACTTTAATTTTTATAAAGACCAGGGACTGAAGTTTAAGCAGGTCTTTTGCTTGTGGTGTATTAGAGATCGTAAGTAAAATCATAGACATGGCTTTTTTTATTTTGTCGGTGACGCATGCGGCTAACTGTGGTAATCGTGAACCCTTCTTCCTTGAGTTCATTGTGAATTGTGTTTTCTGAATGAGAAATGGGGATGTTCCTTATAACAAGTTTAATAGGGGGTGCCTTGACATTTTTATATAGGTAATATTGGTATCCTTGTTTTTTAAGGTTAGTTATGACTGCGCAGTAGTCTTCCAGATAGGACACACGAATAGAATAAACATCGGAGCCGTTGTTGTAGACTATGCGTTTGCAATTAGCAGAAACCTAAGGTATTTTATAAAGGAATGTATAGGGGTGGTTTGCTTTATCAACGATCACCTTAATTGGGGGGATTTTTCCCGGTGATGTGGTTGATTTTGCGTTTGGCGTGATAGGGTCTGCTTTAAAATTTTCGCTGGCCGAGTGGGCAGTACTCTTGGCGCTGCTAGGTGCAGAAAAAGCTTGATTCGAACCTGATCCTGTTAGTCTCCTGCGTTTCCTTGACGAAGGAATGGTCCAGACGTCCTCATCCATGTTTTCTACGCTTTCTTCTCTTTCTGTAAGGTCCGATAGCGATATACTTCCTCCTAGATTGGAAGGCGTGGTTGCCTCAGCTTCTTGGGCTGTTTCTTGGCGGACTTGATCTCGCGGATCGTACAGTGTATAGCCCTTCGATCTTGAGTGAATTTACCTAAATTCGCAGATAATTTAACTAACTTTAAGTGAATTTAAGATTATTTTTAATCATTCAGTCTTATTTGCTCTGGACTAGATCTTCTAGTTATCTATTTAATAATAGCCTTCTTTTTACTGAAATTCATATCTTGCAATAAATTTTCAGGTTTCCTCAGAAGCCGACGCGAGAAGAGAAAGGAAAAAAAAGCTAAAAAAAAGAAGGAATCCATTGATGCTAGCAGTAATAAAGAAGAAAAATCCGACCAGTAAGTTTATATATTCTCGTAACTATTTTGAATTCTCCTCAGACGTATGAAGGGGGTCAGTTTTGTGTCATTTCTGACTTGCTCGTCTTTTCAACGACATAAGTTCAAGTTTTAGTTTATTGATTTACACAAATTTACATATAAAGTGTATATTAATGTGGCTCCATGAATAAAACTAGTAAGGTAGATACTCCAGTAATCGTGACGGCCCCAATAATCATAATATTTAATGATAAAACCCATTTATGCTTAGCATTTTATGGTATCAAAAGGAGTTTCAATCAGTTCAAATTAGATGAAAGCAAGAAAATTGGCATCACGATTACTGGGACTATAATGTTCACGATTAATGGGACTTTTTCCTCATCCGGAAGACTCTGAACGCTTAACATCTCAAGGTTTCGATACATATTTTCTTGTAATATTAACAGCTTTGTAATATGCCATTGTCAAGAATGAATTTGAATTATTTTCCAAGATAATAATCATGAACTGCATTAAAATCGATTCTTCATCATAAAAAGTATTGCTAATTTATATTTTTCTTCTACATACAAATTTGAAGTATTTAAAAATTTTGTCAACATGATAATTTAAAATAAATGCATACTAATGACGTTGTGACATATGTCTGCGACATAATTTTAATTCCTTATATTTTTATTATTGACATCATTGTAATTTGTTGCATTTTTATTATGCGAATTATATCATTTTAATTCGTAGCATTTTTATTATGTCTTCGAAATCATTTTAATTCCCTCAATCCTGGCGATTACAAGCAAATGGCACTTTAATAAATTAAATCATCCGCTGAGATTGTGAGAAGTTTTGAAGGCGTATACCCATCCTTGGTTTCAAGTCGTATAAGTTAGCGCATGCGCAATATTTGGAGCCTTGTGTAATATTTAATCGCACTTTATCCAAACGTATTTCTGCCTCCCATCACTATTTTTTCGACATTTTTATAGGAAATTGCTTTCCATTGCTCGGGAGGTCCTTTGCGTTAACTTGATTGCCACGGAATTTCTGGTCTAATTATTAATCCAAAATTTTCAACTTTTTTGCCCGGCTTTACATCATACAAATGTCTGGCTACTGATTGACATTTATTACCATGTATTGTGAATGCATTACCTTTAAAATAATTAAAAAACTTGTTGAACTTTTTTCTCTCAGTCTTCATTTGTATTCATTGCATAAGTACAACATTCATAAGAAACACTTTCAGTGATTCTGCACCGCCGTCCTTTTTGCCATAATTCGTTTGTTGAGCAATTGTATTGAAACATATATCAGTCACCTCCTCGAGAGTTACTGATATTTTTTCCATATGAAAATTATATAAATGTCCGATATGCAGTGTTACGTACGAGTTCAAAATTATTAATAATCTTTAATTATCCTGTTCTCTGTCTCGAGGAGGCTCAAGCTGCCAAGGTGGGAGGTTTAGCCAAAATTTAGGAAACAGTTGAATGGATAGATATGGGTAACATTAGATATATCTTGGATTTATTTCTGATAAAATTACAAAAAGTAAAGGTTCTGAGTCGACATTTTCCTATCGTTAGTTTTTACAGATATCCTAACCCTAAATTAGCACTACCGCTACCCAAAATTTCCGGGATTGCGATAACAACGAAAAAGAGAGTGGGTAACGCAACTCTATATCCCTCGAAACCGCACCTTCAAAAGCTGCTGGACCTATTTGGACCCTTGCAGTTTTTTTCCAGGTGCCAAGACCTTAACAGCGGTAGCACCTATTGACCTGCACCTTCTTTCTTACTCTACAGTACACCCACCCGATCTTCACGTGTCCTGTACGGAGCAGCCTCGGGTTCATCTCTTTATTCTCTTTATTTCTTTTCTCTTTATTCTCTTTATTCATCTTTGCGGAATCAGTTCTCTCACCTCCATGGCCTCAGTCGTCGTGTCGAGATACAAGATCTCGACCTCACTCTACGGAACGCGCTCACGCACGTTCCCTTTCTCACCGACTGCCTCCTTAATAACAGAGGTAAATTTTGTTCTAGCATCTGGTTCCACACCTAGTAGCTCAACGAGACCTTCTCCGTTTCTGGTTTTCATGACTCCCTTAACTTTTACGCCCAGTTCATCAGGTTTTACCTTCTGATTGACATTTCTCGGAACCTCAGGGTAGCTCGTTCCCTTAGCCGGTTGGATAAGAACCGCTTTGGGACGTGCATATTTCTGTGCAGTCCGCAGAGGTCCTTCATTTTGTTAAGGATGTCCTGCAGAGCTTTTATAGCCGTGTGTACCTCTTTTTTGTACACATCTATAAGACCTTGCGCTCTCTCAGCATGGTGGGGAATTTTCCATTTTTCACCACCACTTCGTCTACAAGTTCATCTCCGATTATTTTCAGCACCTCACTTTCCATCATAGTTGTGTTTGGTTTTTCATATTTAATCCTACGAGTAGCAAGGTAAGTACTTGGTCCGCCCCCGCAGAGCCCCGCATGCGGGAGTAAAGCCTCGATACTCTAGAATACCATATAGAATACCACTTTCTTGTGCCACGCCGTGTCTTCTGCACGGTAGTTCACTTCTTGGCTTGGGGTTTTTTTCCTTCGGGACCATACCTGGACCATTGTCCGCGACTGCTTATTTAGTTGTGTAACCGTATTCAGTAGAAATCCTCGGTACAGGGCCCCTGTATCCGCAACACGAGGGCGCGCTCGGTAGCCTGGCCCGTGTCACTGCACATATGCTGAACTTGTTGCTAAGTGCATTTTAGCAAAATTCCTTTGAGTATTTTATGTGATGAATGAAAAATTATAATAAACATTGAGATTAATAATAATAGGAGTAATGAATATGACTCTATCCCCCTCCCTCCCTCACCCTCTCTCTCTCTCTCTCTCTCTTTAAATAAATTTGATCAATTTGAGCTTGTTAAAATAAAATAATTTTATTTTTGACTGTAGACATAGCAAACATCTACGCCGAATGTCATTTATTTGGAGGCATATTATTGTATCTGGATTTGACCAAACTTTTCATTTATAATATCTTCAAGATGTTAAAAGAGTATGAGATTGTTTTGTGTCAAACTTTTAAGAATTATGTTTAAGTATTTAAAATTCATATTTACGAAAAGGTTTATCATTATTAAAGGTAAAAACGAAAAATTAAATTTTCATTTGGCTCTCCTGTGAAGTGAACCAGACTGGAGATATAACACTCTCTTTCTCAATCAGCGAAGTGTCGATGGATCTAATATTATATCAAACTTTTTCAGAGATGATAAAGATGAAGGAAGAAAGTCTGAAACCCCAACGCCTGAAGTGGATGAGGATGGCTTTTGTATCAGACCCAAACCAGATTCATGGGATAGTGAAAGAGGCTTTTATTCTAGTTCTGATACAGAATCAGATGATGAGAGAGATCGAAAGTTACGAGTGGAAATTAAACCCCTAAGTAATGGAAACACACCAATGAGTGCCAGTGTTGACGAACTTCGAGCGACAGTGGAAAATCTTTCCCTCATATCTGTTCCCATGGTTAGTCAGACTTTTCTATCGTTTAAATATTTGAAAAGTTGCACAATGATTGCATTTTCTAAACCTTCTAATTTAATTATGAAATGGTGAAAGCCAATGAATTCAATAAAGTGATTTTTGTTTTTTTGAACAATTTATAATTGCCTGCATAAAGTATACATGTATCTGATAGCACTAAAATAAAGACCTCAGTGGTCTGGGAGAGAGTAAAGGAGACGAAATCGACGTTCATTTTTAAATTTTATCGATTCTTGAGATCTGTGAAATGCCGACATTGAGAGTAGGAACTTTGACAACTGACTCCATGTGAGCCGCCCAAAAATTGACAGAGTGACAACACTAGTTTCGAAACGTGTATCGACACTAGTTGCCTGCTACTAACTGACTAACGTGCGCTTCACGCCACGTTATGAATGTTTGTGTCAATGACACATTAACTTAAGACAGTGTACACATGTATAAGAAGCGAATCACTTGAGATACAGTGTGGCTTACAGGTATAATGGCGCCAAAGTATATCATACCACAAACATCACTCTCACAAGCATAATTTTAGTCTGATCTTGAATATTCCGCCCGCCTCGTCGTATGACAATGAAACTGACGGCACTGACACTGATGTACTGTACACATTGTCCTCCCTGAAATATAATCACAGTGGCAGCATCCTGAGAAGAGATTGCTGAACAACAATGATGAGGAGCTGCTATTGGAGCTAATCTATAATCTGGTGTTGGAATTTGACCGGTGAGATTCCAGCTAAATATCGCTTGCTGAACTATCGGTGTATCTTCTCCTCCTTTCCTTAATCCTTCCAGGATGATGAACGAGTGGACATCTACTTCTAGCTAGATGTTAGCTGCACCAGTTCCAGTCGTGTAATCATCAGCCAGAACTGAGCCTCGTGGGTGAGGCCACTCAGAATTGGCTGTTGTCCTGATTGATACGTAACGTGACGGTGAACGATGTCCGTCCTAAAGCGTTGCCTCATATGCACGTCGCCAGGGTAGGCCAGCTAAACACAACCCTCCCAACAGTGGTCTAAGCTGTTATAGAAGTAGAAGTATTGTCCCGAACAGAAGAAACAAACCTTGGGCTTGCCAGTGGCAGCATTATGAGACACGAAACCTGCAGAGTTTTCTAAATTTTAAAAGTGAGAGTTCTTTTTTTGCAAGGACGATGAAGCTACCTCGAGAGCTTCCAAGGTCCTACTTAGGTTTTTGAAGAAGGTCTTGAGTATTTCAAAGGTCATCAATGCTTTATCAAATTTCGCATTGCGAATCTTGGAAATTTGTAGTTAAATGGACTGGCATAGTCAGTCCCTGTATTGTTTGTCATGATACACGTGCAATCAATTGTATGCCACCGTGAAGTTGGTTGCTATTATCCTGCTTTTAAGGAGTTATAGGTTTTAATGCATGAATCCATTTTTTGAGGAAAGCCTCAAATTCGCTGAGTTCTTGATACTCGTTAGCATCACTCAAGGATAATACTTAGGTTGCTTATGAAATCGATTTACAATGTGATGTGTAAATAACCAACGCATTGAACTTTTGTGCAGTGAATCGATAGCTATTTTACATTTATTATAAATACGTCTCAATTCGCAACTTGATTTTTTACGAGCATCGGCTATCGTAAGTGAACTTAACATCTGTGACGCTTATATA
>JAUMHM010000051.1:3643351-3654994 GCA_032362435.1 Melikaiella ostensackeni | reverse complement strand
GTGTCTCAGCAAATATTAAAATGTCTCCTCTTTGATACCACTGGTCATTTGCAATTTTGCTTGCATGTTTTTTTAATGATGTAGTATTTGAGAAAATTATGCTTTTACTTTCGAAACTGGTTAGATTATTAACGGATAATGTCAATTTACGATTACTTTTTAATCGGTTCAGTTCAGTGGTACTAGGATCCTCAATTTTTTGTTTTACTGGAGCTTTAAAGTCGCCAATTATATAAAGCCCTCGAAATTCTCGTGCATGGCTTAGTGGAACATACAACAATGACTTTGTTATTCTTTGATTTTTTTTCAAATCTAGACACACAAAGTCGTACGTTTGTCCTTGACTCTTATGGATAGTTATAGTCTCTGCGGCGACTTTAGGAAATTGTTTTCTAATTACTTGATAACCTAATACTTCCGAAATATTCAACAGAGTTCGCTATTTTAAAATCGGAGTAAGATTTTCATTGACATTATGTTTCATCATATACTCCTTACATTTATTTCATGCATTCTATCCCACTCTATCAAAACTAAATTCTATCCATATTTTAGATATTTCATTCGGATCTTCTTCAAATGTGATTTTTCTTAAAATACCGCAAGCGCCATTTACTAATCCATCTTGAACATCGATATTATTTGTAAGTATATATTTAGTACCAATTTCAAAGATTACTTGGAATGGTGAACCTGCAGATTCTGATGTTTTTTTTTACTTTTAAGTGACTCTAATCGCTCGCTTTTTTTTCTGAAATATCTGCCATTGTGTGATCATGAGCTTCTGACATAAATTGTTCTCCCTTAAATTTTTCTATTTCATTCCTATGATACAAATCAAGTAGATAGTTTACAGCATACAATCTAATAGCATGATCTGGTACTTTATTCTCATTTACACATCTTAATTTAATTTAATTAACATCTTTCTTTGTCTTACCCTCATTAGCTAAATTATTTAATGCTGTAATTAACTTGGCTCCGTTCTTCTCTCTCATAACCTCGGATAATTAATACATATAAAACTCAAATTTATCCCATAAACATGCATGTCCTAGTGCACTCGCGCATGATATTCTTGGACTTTTAAATACTGGCACATCCACAAGTAGTGGCAGTTGATGGAGATCTCCTACAACTAATGCCGATACTCCACCAAAAGGTTTGTTAACGCCTTTAGTTTGTCGAAGTCTAGTATCTACCTGACTCAATATTCTGGCTCCAACCATCGATATTTCGTCAATTATTGAAACTTTTAAGTGAAACAATTTGACTCGGATAGTATTTGTTGGGTCTGAACTTGAGTCTGGCATTTGCCAGCTATTTTGAGCGATTGTTAATTTAAAAGCCGTGTGTAAAGTTACTCCGCCTATTAAAAACGCTGCTTTACCGGATGGTGCGCACAATAAGACATGCATTACATCCTGAATTTCAGCCGGTAATTTTGACGAGTAATAGCTTACGGTTTGATAAATAGAATTTATTGCTGTAGTTTTTCAAACACCAGCAGAACCGCTCAAGAAAATATAAAATGGCAATTTATTTGTCTTGACGCAGTGAAGTGTGTGCATTACAATTTCGCGTTGATTAACATTCAATTCTTCCATTATTTTGTATACATCTTCTTCGGGTAATTTTATAGGAGCAGTATACATATTGCAAGCATGATCTTTAATAGTTTCCTTTCCTGTTTGTTCGAAAATATCAACTTCTTGATGTTGTTCTTATTAAATATTTCTATTTCCTCTCCTTCAATATCTTCAATAGCATCGAATACATTTCCCATAGCTTCATCTAATACTCTATCATCAACAACGCAATACTTCTTTTTGTTTTCTTTGATTGTGTCTATATTTTCGTGATGAACGAGTTCACAGTCTTTAGCAATAATATCGCTTTCTTCACATCGCCAAGGCAAATACAACATTATTTGGTCTCTATAATAATGATAGGAATTTTGTTTCTGATTGTATCTTCTAAATCTAATAATAATTGGCCTATCGCATTGTTTTTTAACATCGTCTTTTTTATTATGATCGTCATCTTCATCATCGCTTTCATTTTTCTTCTTACTGAGCTTAGAGAAGGCTACAAAATCTGCTAGCCATACGTTCTCTTTTGAAGCTGGTCGCTTTTCATATTTGGTCATATAATCTTCCTTTAATACATCTTCTGAATGAGCGTTTAACGATTTTAATTCGTCTTCTGCCTTCAGCATGCGAACCCGCTCATTCTTGGGATTGGTATTTATAAAGACGACTTTCCTGCAGCTTTTAGCTACTATTAAGGAAAGAACGTGATATGCAGCCTCTTGTGCTGAAATAAGATTACCATTCAAAAAAACGTTGGCAAATTTCCTCAATTTTTTTTTTATTTCAGCGTTGCCATTGTTTAAATCTTCTACTGTTTGGCGTCTAAATTATAAAAATTTATCGCTACTTCTGTACTCTTTTTCTGTAAGTAGATTCTAGTTCTTTTTATTGAGGTTCGAATTGCTAATATATACTCGTCTTCCGTTAAATTCAATCGCTCTAAAATATCATCAAATTCTTCTAACTCGCTTGACTTTTTGTAATAATAATGAATTAATTTTCTGATTCCTTACAAATTATTTGTTGCCAATGTCATTGTTTTGTCGTCCACATTTTTTAAAGAAACTAATATCATTGTTCTAGGCATAACCGGGAGCGGATAATCGACTCTACATTTCATTATATTTTTTTCTCCCTTATTACACGTGTGAGTATGCTTGTGCCGCTGCACAGCCATGAAAGGATTATCCTCAACATACTCACAAGTGATGATTTTATCAAGAAATTCGATGCATTTTTCGCGTTTTTCCAAATCGATGCTATTAAAGTCAGGGGCATTTTTAAGCCAAACAAAACAGTGTGCGTGAGGAGAACCTCTTAATTGGAATTCAATTCTAAAGTAATGGTCGACAACAGAATACTCTTGAAATGGACCACCATTTCCTTGTAAATAATTTAAGATCGCTCTAAATTTATTATCGAAATACAATACACACGTAACGGGATCTCGCCGAATGAAATCAGTTTTCGTATTATCATCGAGATTTAATGCTTCTACTAGGGAAATTCGTTTGTTATTAAGAACGTACGCTAACATCTGCATTAATTCTGGCCACCATCTTTCCGCAGCTGATAAAGTAAAAAAAAAGGGTTGGCTTTCCAATTTGTCGCACCATAGCTAATATTTTCTTTTCCTCACCTTCCAAATATGCGGGCGACAAACGAATTTGTTTAAATACTTCATATCCTACATCATGTCTAATCGCGTCATCAACGAATCCTTTGCTGAGAACTTTTTCTGCTGTTAAGTTTTCGTTCGTTTTAAGTTCTTGCAAATATACATTGACCTGAGCAGGCAGATTACTATGCACTTTTTTGTTTGCCGAATATATGAGATATTTGGTTTTACATGCTTTTCTATCACTTCATCTAACTTCGAATTTGATTCGCGCAGTGTCCGATACATTTGCTGTAAGATCATATTATCCGAAAATTCTAGGATGACATAATGCGCCTTAAAGAGGTGCTGTCCAAGGTACTGGTTTATTATCTTGTCCAGACACTATAATTTGTGCTGCTTTCGCAGATTCTCTTTTCTATCTAAAAGTAAAACTTCATTGACAATGTCCTCCTCAATATCACTACCATCATCGTCAGCTTCGTGATCAACTGCATAACTTATTTTACCGTCCCCATCATCTAAACTTTTGATTTTACATTAATTAACGTTATCTTTTTCATCCTTGTCTCCAACTTCTATCATAAAATTAAGCTTTACATCAAAATTCTTTTCATACTGATCTAAAAAGGTTCATTTACATCGGATGGAACATGTACAACGCTTCCTTTCAATGACAATTGTGGGTTTAATGCGTGCGGTTTTAAAGCTCTAATTTGTTTAAATGCTATTAATGGCGTAACTGAGACGGCTTCTAAATCTGACATATTTTTTACGCATGTGGGTTTGCAAGGAAATTTCAAACCATTACTAGTCGCCAATTAAAGTATTTTTCCGGCCCTAATATTTCTATCGCATGTCCTACATATTTTTGAATTATTTTTGTCATTAATTATTTTTTTTACGAAAATATCATTTAGCAATTTAGAATGACGTTTTATGGTTGCTATATTTACTACCATATGACTAAACCGCAACGTTTCGCAACAAGCACAAACATTACTTGGTGTCTCTTTTGTTTTTTAATAAACTTTAATTTCGCAATGGAGGCGGAATCTTTTTTACTTCTTGGATCTCTTACATAATTTTCTCTAAAACTGTACAAAGCATTTGATCTTGAGTGACGTTTTGCATTTTTATCTTTTTTTTCTCCTTTTCTCTAAATTCCAAATCTTCCCTTTTTTTCTTTTTTGTTCCTTTTTGCTCTTTCTGTTCTCTCATCTTCAAATCTGGATTTGTTCGTTCTCCTTTTTTAGATTTTTTCTGTAGCTCCCCTCCTTTAGCTTTATATTCTTGGGCTTCTCTTTTTTTGCTATGTTTTCCTTTAGTTTCTCTCTTTCTTAAGTTTTATATTCTTCGTCTTCTCTCTTTTTTGTTATGTATTCCTTTAGTTTCTCTTTTCCTTTAGCTTTATATTCTTTGTATTTTCTCTTTTTTGCTGTGTATTCCTTTAGTTTCTCTTCTTCGTTAGCTTCATATTTTTCGTCTTCTCTCTTTTTTGTTATGTATTCCTTTAGTTTCTCTTCTTCTTTAGCTTTATATTATTCGTCTTCTCTCTTTTTTGCTATGTATTTCTTTAGTTTCTCTTCTTCTTTGGCTATATATTCATCGTCTTCTCTCATTTTTGCTTTTGTTTCTTTTTGTTGCTCCTTTTCTTTAGTTTTATATTCTTCGTCTTCTCTCTTTTTTCCCTTGAATTGCCTTTGTTGAGACTTTTCCTCGTCTTTAAATGATTCATTTTCTCTCTTTCGTTTTTTATATATACTTTGTTATTTTTGTTCAAGTTCTTTGAATTTATCATTATTTCGCTTTTCTTTCATCAATTCTCTTCTATCCTGATTTCTCTGTTTTGTTGTTCTTTTCTTCAATTTTGGCATTTTTATGAGCTAATTTTTAAAAATATTTATTTGTAGCACCAGCTACTCCTGAATATTGTTTACACAATTCTTTAAATGAAGTATGAATTAAATAACATCAATATGTGAGAAGAAAATTACCTACCAAATTGATGAAAGGGAACTAAATTAAATCAAGTCTAGTTCTCATAAAAAGTATTCATTTGTTACTTGAGCCTTTAAGTCAAATAAATAATTTTTTTTAAATATCCATTCTTCAGTGTTGATAAGGTAATCTGTAATAAAACCCACTCTAAACATCTAAAAGATTTTCAGGAAAATAACAAAAATCGATTAAATGTATTAGTTATTTTCAAAATTATTGTTCCACATAAAGAAGTATATACATACAAGTATATACATATACAAGTATCCGATCCGCAAACCGAAAGCTCAACCTATCTCGAAAAATCAAAAGAACTCTCATTCAATAATTTTATAATTCATAATCCAAAAAGTGAAATAGAATTTAAGGAAATTTGAAAGAAAGAAATAATGTAAAGTCTAGAAACATAAAGAGTATTGAGAATTCTACAGAATTGAAATAATTTCACAACAATTGAAAATCGCTTAACATGCTTAAAATTATACGAAATTTTTTAAAAGTCATACAAATCTTTTTAAAGCTCCTAAATTCAACCGTCAATTTTGAAATTCTTTGAAATATCTTTAAAACCTTCAAATTTGCGGCTAACCTTCAAAAAAAAAATTTTAATCGCTTTAAATGCTTTAAGCTTCCAGGAACTTTTTTTGAAATCATAAGAATCTTCTTAAATCTCTTTTAATTCCTTAAAATTTCAGGAAATGAATCAGAAACAATAGAATCTATTTGAATTCCTTAAGAATACAGAAACATCTTGAATTTCCTTAAAATCTCCTGAAAACATTTCAATTCCCGTAAAAACTTTAAAATCTCTTAATATAATTCAAAATTTAGGGAAATTGATTGAAAACCATGAAATCTTCTTTAGATTCTTTGAAATTGAATAACAATGTTGAAAATTCATTACAATCTCTTGGAATTCTTCAAATTTACAAATAAATTTAAAAATCTTGTGAAATCGCTTAAAATGCCTTCAAATTAAAAAAAATTTAACACAAAAATATCTTTCAAAAAATTATATTAAAATACTTCAAAATATTTTAAAATCTCTCGTAATCCTTCAAGTTCTCGGATAAACATTAAAATCACTTAAAATACTACGAGAATCTTGAAAATTCTTTCAAATTTCATTAAATCCTCCAAATTGACGGATAAACTTAAAAATCTTTTCAAATCACTTAAAATGCCTTCAAATTCCAGAGTTTTTTTTAATTCATATGAATCTCCTGAAATCTCTTGAAATTTCACAATGAACTTCAAAATTCCTTACAATCTCTTGCAATCCTTCAAATTTCCAAAAAAACTTTAAAATCACTTGAAATCTCTCACAATATTGTTTCAATTTTTGGATGAACCTAAAAGTAACTTAAATTAATTCAAAACATCATGAAATTGATTGAAAACCATAGAACCATAGAACCATAGAATTCCTTGAAATTCTACAACAGTATTGAAAATTCCTCAAAATCACTTGTAATTCTTTAAATTTCCGTAAAAAACTTAAAAAAGATAAATTTTCGAATCAAATAGTTGAGTTTTCAACTATAAATGAAATACTTAAATTTTCAGTTAAAAATTAATGTTTAACCAAGAAAAAAATTAATTTAACAGAATAGTTAAATTTCCAAGCAGAAATGAATTTTCAACTATAATGGTGAATCTTCAACCAAAAAATTTGAAAAGTTACATGATCAACATTTTCAAAATTTTCAAAAAATAAAAAATGAATATTTTTCCAATTGATTAATCAATCTTAAGTAGATATTAAATATATTCAGAAATTATCCCAATTTAATTTTTCGATTAGACACAAATTCAAAAAACTTAGATCATTTGCAAAATTATGAAGTTTTTTTAAGAGAGTCGTGAGTTATAACTATGATTTTTAGTAGATGTAGCGAATGTCGCAATGAGAATGTAATCGTCAATGCCACAGGAGCTATGAGAACCGTCTTCAAAGTCAAATTGAAAAACAATTTCAGTTCCAATTTTTGACTGTAGTTCATCACGAGCTTGAATCACAGTTTTTGATTTGAGTTACAATATTTGGTCAAAGCTTCAATTTTCGATCAATTTTCTGTGGGCCAAAAATTTATGGCGAATTCTTGTAAGTACAGTTTCTTTAGTGAAAAATAATATAAAATTAGAAATTGAATAAAAGGAATTTTGTTCAAGTTAGAATTTCTTGAGATTGCACAGAATACACGTTTTTTGGATTTCGTTAATTGCACGTAAGTTTTTGAAAAAAAAATTGAAAATGACGGGCTTAAAATTTCTTCACCTTGAAGTAAAAAAACATTCAATCATTTAGATATTAAGAACAAACAAAATTTTTTTATCACATCAAAATCAGGATTTTTACCTTTTTTGAGCGATTCTCATACCTTGCAAACCGTGAAACAAGTTTTTGTTGTAAAGTAACAGAATAATGGCATGTTTCTTTGATTCCAGTTGAAGAAATTTCAGACACTACAATTTTACTTTTGTCAAAAATGTCGAATTAACCAAATTCAAAAAAAAACGTGTTTTTGCACATTTACAAAAAATGCACCACAATTTTTTGGACGATAGAAAATTGTTTAGAGAATGAGCAAAATTTGAAACTTTGACCTCGAAGCGGGAAGATGAAATAATGACCGGTTTCCAACATTTTTTTGGTTCATTAATGTTTTTGTAAAACAAAGTATGATAGAATAAGGGTGGTCGGATTTATTATCAGACAGAAGAAAGAATCTTTATTCAGTTACGATGCTGTTTTGTAGTAATGATCGACGAAGTAAATTATACTGAGAAATGATTTAAAAAGCTGTTTGGTTGAGATTATCTCGAACTTTAAAAATTACACTCAAACCCCGATATAAGAACAGTTTAGGGAGTTGCTTTGCACTGTTCTTGGTCGTAAACCGAATTCCTCGGAACGTAAACAGTCAGGGACGTGTGAACCATTTCCTAATATTACGCAATCTCCGAACGTGAGTACGAACGTCAGTACCCGCGGATTGCGTCTTTGTCTATACGCTGCTGATGTTTCACGCTTGGTTGAACACCGTCTCTCGCTCCGCGAGCTGAGAAACTGCGTGGGCCAGCAGTTGGCAAGCAGTTCTAGGAAGGCGTAAACCGGATGGACTTATATGGGAGTTCGAGTGTATTTAGTTAAATATTAACTCTTTTTTATTCGAATAGGAATCATTTTCTTTGGTTCTTAATGGTGAATGAATAAGAAATTTAATTTTAGCACTATAATCGCTTGCAAGACACATATAAAGAAACCGTCCCTTTCTGAAAAGTTGACAATTAGACAATTTATTCTTATTTTTAAGGGAACATCATATATTGTGCTGGAATAATTCTGTTGAACTCATTGGAATTGAATTCATCCATTGATTCTTTAAGTGTAAAAATAGTAGCATCACAGTGAATACACAATGACTTCTATATAGTAAATTTAAAAGAATTCACCAGAATTGAAGAGGATTTTCGCGAATTCAAGCGAATTAAAGATAGCTTAAATTAATTCAGAGAAATTCCAAAGAATTCTTGAGAATTTGACGATATTTAAGAGAACTATACTTTGTTCACCGAGAGAAGGCTGAAACGACGGAACAATTTTGGTTCCCATTGCGCTGCCTATCATAAACTGTTTCTGTGAAGACGGGAGTTGTTAAGACCTTCGAGGATGCTGTTGCTAACATCTGGTCACAACCCTTTGACCCTTCGAAGTTTGCGCATGAGCCAATTCAAGGGCACATATCGAGGAACACAAGCAAATTCAGGCTACTTCAAGGAAATTCATGGGAATTCAACGGAATTCATGAAAATTCGAAAGAGTTACAGAGAATTCAAGATAATTCGAGGAAATCAAGTAAACTTGAGAGAATTCAAGTAGTAGATTTCAAAAGATAATTTACTTTTAAAGAAATTCCAATGAATTCAAACAAGATTGGAATGAAATTCGAATGCAATGATTCAAATGATTCAAATGCAATGATTAGCCTTGAATATTCATAAATAATTGTCGAGATGTGAACTTTATAGTAAAGGATGTTTTCTCTGTCAAGTATCTTGCGAATGGTTAGTACTGGAATTAAACTTTTTCAAAAGATTTTTTTCTTAAATACAAAAAAAGAAAATGACGCCTATTCGAATAAGAAAGAGTTAATAATTAGCCTTAGCATGAAGTTTTTTCAAAAACCTCTTTTGTTAATTATCTCGAGAACCGTTTAAGCTATCACAAAAGTATGGCCGTTGGATTCCGCTTTCAAAAACGTATTGAAATCATGTATTGCTTTTGTCAAAAAAAAAAAAAATACCTACATTCTCTGATGGCGTGATGTGCAGTTTAAAAAAAAATGTTGACTCAAAAAATTACGTCTGTCCGTACATTGAATCTCTTAGGGCTCAACTCGTGTCCATTGTTTTTGTTTTGTGATTGTGTATTCCTTAAAATATAGTATAGAAAAGCCTTTTAAGCGACCCCTTTGACTTTTAAGTCAAATGCAGTTTTTACATAAAGGACTACCCAAATATCTCAATGTGATATCTGACTACACTGTTAAAAATTTTTATAGCGATTTGACTATTAATGTTATGAAAGCAATACGCATATACGTATAATAAATTTACTGTACATGTTTAGTATTCTGAATTATGAGAAAATAATAGTTTCTTGTACTGTTGCTTAATTTTCACAATTTATTTGGAATAAAAAATACCGGAATGTAAAAAGTTTGTTAAGATATATCAATCAGGATTGAAATATGACGTGTAGGTGAAACTTATCCCGAAAAAGCAAACTAAAGGTGAAAATTCAAGAGACAAAAAATAATTTCTAGGTTAGTTTTGTATTTCTTTCATTTATTTGATTAATGTGTTACCAATAATGAATTCAGTTGAAACTATCGGAAATTTACTATACAAAAGTATAGCAAAAGTGTGGTGAAATCACAAACGTTTTTAACAGTGTATAAGGTGACTACTCAAATCTTATATAAAACTTCCCAGTGAGTACAAAAATCAAAAGAATTCTTTAGAATATTCTAGGAACGACGACGAATGTCAGCATTTTTTGATGTTCTATGAAAGTTCGATCTCTCAAACACATCTTTAGAACATCGGAACGTTTTTAAAACATTCAAAAGTTTGACATTGGACGTTTTTAGAATATTCTATTGATTTATAGAGTTTACTCAGAACCGAACGTTTCAGAACGGAAACTAATATTATGGAGAACCCTGAGAGGTTTGGTTTGGTTGACTATTTTCGTTTTTCTCCTTCCTTTTTCTTTGTTATATATTTGTCTCTAATGAGTCGAACACACAGATGTTTGGACACATACTTTTCTCGGTGAAGCCTTTTTATGTAATTATTATTATGATCCAAGATGACTTTGTTAGAGATTATGTTTCTGAAGATCTATCTTTAAAAAGTTCCAATGATGTTTTTTTGATTTTTTGCTCACTGGTTGGTGATTATTTCATGTTTCATTCATAGTTTTTTATTCAAACATTTTGCCCGCGGCAATTCGAATTTTAAGTTTCTAAGACTTCAAAACTGAACAAGTGAAAAACAATATTCCAAACTGAAAGGAAACTTAAAGCATTAATAGTGGAAAAATAATTTTAAAACGTTTAAAATTAATAATTAAAAAACTGAACAATTTTAAACACAATAATATTACAATTTTAATATTAGAAGTACAAACAATTCCCAATTGACAACATTCTAAGTGATCGGATAAGTTTAATTATTTTAAGCCATTTTAGTGCCTTTTAATAATATTAAGCACAATTTGAAACTAAGACGTTTAAAATTATATAATTCATAATAAAAAGCGCTTTGACTTTAATGATTCAAAATAGTATCTATAATTTTAAATTGAAAACGTTAAAAATATGACAATATTATTAGGATAATATCAGATAAAAACTTGATGAATTATTCCAAAAATCTGAATCGGCGAAAAATTCGCTGTTTCAACCAGTGAACAAAATTAACACTAATTAAACTATCACTAATTGATACTGTCAAATCTACAGTATCTTTGTGTGACGGAAATAAATTTTTCTACAAATTATAATGATAATTTATGGTTTCTGTAAAAAACTGATTGATTTAGTTATATTACAATTTTTTTTCATATAGTAATAAGTCGAAGTTTTAGAAATGTTCTATTTTCAGAAGAAAAAGTATTTAACTTCAAAAATAAAATTTAGTTAGGCTTTAAAGATTTCGGATAAAGTTCCGAATAGCTGAATTCTCCGATTTTCTTCAAACTTCGTATACTTATGTATTTTGACGCGTTGATTACGAATATGATAGTTAGAATTGGCGACAAGGCGATTTTCATGGTAAAACCATAAAAAAAACCATAAAAATCATGGTTTTTTGCGTTTATCTAAGCCAATATGCAAAATTTTGCAAAATCTTTCAAACAAA
>JAUMHM010000051.1:3614120-3632708 GCA_032362435.1 Melikaiella ostensackeni | reverse complement strand
AAGATAAGAGACAATTAGGAAGTTAAGTATACTTGTAATTTTGGATTCAATTGCTTTTTTTTACACTTCCTATATCAGCATTTCTAAGATTCAAGTGGTGTTTGTGGCTTCAGACTGCTACCTTGTTGAAATTTTAAAGCACTGGAGTAATGAGTCTTACTGGGGGATTTTCCGGTCTGCTGGGAGAAAGTTGTAACGTGGTACATTTGAACATAGGATGCGCGAACAAATTCGTCCGCGCACCCAGGGACCTAAGGGGAAAACTTAAGACTACCTTACGTACCTAATGGGCTAATACAATGAATTAGAATATCCGGGTATACCCGGGACATACATTTCGGCCAACTTCATGCGTAACCATAACACTAACTTCATGCGTAGTCCTTAAACCCTATTGGTCAATACAGTTAGCCATTAATATGTAATGTAAGTCACAGAATCAGCCGTACAGCTGTCAATGAATGGATGAATGAAATGGATGAATTAGCCTAAGATAAGAGACAATTAGGAAGTTAAGTATACTTGTAATTTTGGATTCAATTGCTTTTTTTTACACTTCCTATATCAACATTTCTAAGACTCAACTGGTTTTGTGGCTTCAGACTGCCACCTTGTTGAAATTTTAAAGCACTGGAGTAATGAGTCTTACTGGGGGATTTTCCGGTTTGGTGGGAGGAAGTTGCAACGTGGTACATTTGAACATAGGATTCGCGAACAAATTCGTCCGCGCATCCAGGGACCTAAGGGGAAAATTGAAGACTACCTTACGTACCTATAGGCCTATACAATGAATTAGAATATCCGGGTATACCCGGGATATGCATTTCGGCCAACTTCATGCGTAACCATAACGCTAACTTCATGCGTAGTCCTTAAACCCTATTGGTCAATTCAGTTAGCCATTAATATGTAATGTAAGTCACAGAATCAACCGTACAGCTGTCAAGAGCAAGATCAGCTATCGAGACTCGAGAACAAAATTCGATATTTCGATAATGTAAACAAATATTCTATAAGTCGATAATTCAAGTCGGCGCAAATTTAAAAAAAACATCTCTTGCTTAATTATAATGAATTAATTCAACAGTTAAAAAATTAAAAGTACGAACAAGTGTTTTAAAGCCGAGTTAGTGAAAGTCAAATTCATTATTAGTTACTTTAACGTAGGGGAAAGGGGAGAAACAAATAAAAGTTTTGAGTTATCGCAAAGTGGTGACAGATATGCGATAACTGAAAAAATGTTCAGGGTTTTATAAAGCGGGATGGTCCTCTGTCACCGCGGACTAATCTAGTGAAACGATTTTCAAAAATCAAAATTTTGAGATACCTTGAAACGGTTAGAGATACGTGAAAACTGACAACATTTTATGGATTTCATGAAGGGGGATAATCCTGCACCATCAATAGAAAACCCAGTGAAAAGATTTTCAAATATTTGACAAATTTGATCAATTTTGAGATTTCTGGAAAATGTTGAAAGATACGCGAGAGCTCTTAAAATTTCAAGGATTTTCTAAAAGGGGAGTGATTCATTCGGTTTGAACTGACGGCATGAGGAAAACTGAAAGGTGGCTTCGGATCAATTGGACTGAAGTTGGTGTTTATGCAAGGATTGAGAAGACTTTTTGTATGAGCTTTGGATTCATTCGGATTGGGTACACGCATTCAAATAATTGAAACTTGCTCAAAATGAGTCTCGGATTCATCCGGATTGGACATCGGATAGAGAAGGAATGAAAGTTTGTTTCGGATTGATGTCGGATTCATTTGGATTGAATTTCAAGATGTCCTAAGGATTCAAAAGGATTAAAATGTCTTTCCGGATTAGCCTCACGTTCATTCGGATATGGATAGTTGTACGTGGCCTTTTCTCGACTTCAATCTTGGGAATCGTCATGTATTTTCTTGAGAGAACAACGTCCAAATGAAATTATTAATAATTACGTATATACAGAATTATTCGACTAACTCGCGCGATCGGTCTCGTGATGTATAAGACACATTTGGGGCCTAAAGAATTTTCAAAATTTTCAAAATTATGGGAGTTACGCCACATTGAATTTTTTGTTTTGAATTTTTCTGAAGCTTGGGGGTATTCGAGATTTCGCATTACTTCAGGGTCAATGCGTCCTCCTACTTGATCTACTCGGTTCATCTGGCGGCTCCTCTTGGCTTCCTCTTGGGGGCTGCCTCTCGGATGGCCGCACATCTCATCGTCCCCAGAAGATGTTCGGTCCGGGGCTTTTCCTCCTTAGCGACATAGAAGTAGAACTGTAGCGTGCTGTTGTAATCCAGAACCCTATGGTCCACTCGGCCACACCTCCAGCAGCTTCTGGTCCTGTCGGTATCCTCGCACTTGGCCGCCAGATGTCCGTACCCCTAGCAACGATAGCGCCTGACAGCCTCCGTCTTTTTCCTTACTCTGCAGGACATTCACCCTACCTTGAGGTGTCCTGTCCCAAGAAGCTTCGCGGCCAACTCCTCACTCAACTCCACGTAGGCCTTCAGGCTACCCCTGAAGGCTTTCTTCGTCAGCATGTCTTTAATCTCCCCTGTCCTGGTATCCCCGATGTGTCTTATGAGGGTTTCTCTCACCTCTTCTTCCTCCGTCGTCTTGTCGAAGTCCAATACCTCAACCTCGGTGCGGGAAATAAGCTCGCGCACGTTTCCCTCCACCCCGACAGTCTCCCTGATTTCAGAGGTTAACTTAATTTCCATTGCTTTCTACACCAAGTGCGTCAGGTTTGTCCTTAACCTTTACGTTCCTGAGGACCTCGGCACAGCTGGATCTCTCAGACGGCTCATGAGAACCGCTTCAGTACGCGCGTGCATCAGGCTCACCTTCTTCTTCGTTGGTTTTATTGCAGGTTTCTCCTTTCTTTCTTCGCTCCTCTTGTTGGATGACCCTGCTCCATCGCATAGTGTGCCAAAAAGCACTTTTTTTTTTGACAAAAATCGCTTGACAGTTTAATTTTCAATGGATTTGGATATATATTTTTCACGACCGTAAGGCTTTTAGATATAACGTGTAACTGCTATTTTTTAATTTTGGTCCAAGCAACTATTTTCATTTAATAGCGAATGAAATTCTCTTTATAACTTTCCAAGTGTGCCACTGCTCTAAAAATGCTCAAATTCAATAAAACAAGCCTTAAATCAGTATAAGAACTATACGAAAATAATTTTAATGTCTTGGAGTGAGAAAAAAAAATTATAATGTTATAAACAAATTAATGAATAAGTGTCATTTGTTCATAATTTACAATGATTAATTGTTGAAATTCATGGTTTTTGCATAAAATGTAAGAAATTCATGTACGATTACGATTAGTTAAAAATAGTTTCTCTTTTGCAATTCTGAGATATATAGAATGTTTTCCCAAATCCATATCTGCTTCGAAAAGTATCATTCAGAGCCTATAAGAATAGAAAAAAAAATTTATACCGTGAATGTATGACTGACGTCAGCGAACTGAAGATATGGCAACGTCGCATCCGCTCCACGTACTCTAGTATAATACGAAGCGTATCACAAGCAGACTGCGACTGCGACATGCGGGCCCGGAGGAGGGCAAGGTAGAAACGTGACGTTGCCAAACTTATGACTGTGACTATGTGAGTCAATAACAAGTCGAAGCGTTCTCTCAACTGACTTGCTACGTACCGAGGATACTCCCTTAAATAATTTTTCTAAAAAAATACAGTTTGACAATGTCTGAATGCGAAAGCTAAACTTTTTCATAGAATAAACTGAAAATGCCTTTTCAATGACTCCTTGTTGTCATCTTTGTAATTAGACAAAATGTTTTATTTATAACAATTCTCATAAACAAATGCCCATGTTTGCCATTCTTCCATGAATAGACTCAATTTTTTCACGGAATCGGCTAAAAATGTCTTGCCAGTAACATCTTGTTTTCATATTTTAAAAATAACAATAACTGTTAATACTTTTTCAATGTTATTGTGACGATCAGAGTAATTATTTACTTTCATTTGAAAATTTTTCATTATTATTAATTTATTTTTATGGCAGTTAATCATTTAAACAATTCCTATAAACAAATGCATATTTTGATCCATTTTCCATGAATGGTCTCATATTTTTTAAGGAATCCAGTAAAAATGCCTTGTTAATTATATGAGGCATTTTTAGTTCATAGCACATATTGCTCAATTATTTATAAATGTTGTAAATGATTATTGTGTTGCTTGATCAATTTCTCTTTTCGAAAATTCGTTTTCTTAAGTGAATTTTCATTCTTATTCCTATTCTCATTGCTCACACTTTTTGATGAGAAAATGAGTTACAAAATTAATAATTTAAATTTATGTGAAATGTTTTGGAATATTCATTCCAAGGATAGGATAGACAGATAGAGTGAATTTAGGTATTACATAGTAATAGGTATATGTTTATAAAAATTGTTCAAATAATTAACATTTGCTGTGAATTTGAAAAATATGATAACAAAAAGTCATTGGTAAGACATTTTTAGATGATTCCTTAAAAAAATGAGATCATTCATGAAAAAAAGAGCGAAATGTGCATTTGTTCATATAAGCTGTGTAAATAATTAAGAGTTATTGTTAATTCGAAAAATATGACCACAATAAGTCACTGGCAAGATATATTTAGTCGATTCCGTAAAAAATTGAGCCAACTCATGGAAAAAAGGAAAAATAGGCATTTGTTTATAAAAATTGTTCAAATAATTAACATTTTCTGTCAATTGAAAAAATATGACAACAAGATGTCATTGGTAAGACATTTTTAGTTGAATCCTCGGAAAAAATTCAAGCCATTCATGGAAGAAAGATCGAAATGTGCATTTGTTTATAGAAATTGTTGAAATAATAATTGACAGTTATTATTGATTCGAAAAATATGACAGCAAGAAGTCACTGGCAAGACATTTTTAGTCGATTCCGTAAAATAAATTGAGTCTATTCATGGAAGAATGGCAAACATGGGCATTCGTTTGTGAGAATTGTTTAAGTAAATAAAACCTTTTGTCAAATTACAAAAGATGACAACAAGGAATCATTGAAAAGACATTTTCAGTTTATTCTGAGAAACAAAAGAGCCTACTCATTCAGACATAGTAAAACTGTGTATTTGTTTATAAAAATTGTTTAAAAAACTGCAAAAGAGCAACTATTTTCAACAAAAATCATAATCCTATATTAAATTCTCTAATAGTGTATGTAAAATGTATAAATTTCAACATTTAATAATTGCAAATAACAGAAAAATTATACTTGTTCATTAATTTGTTTATAACATTATAAACAAAATTTCTCACTCCCACACATAATAAATGATTTCCGTATAATTTTTATACTGATTTTAAGCCTGTTTCTTTTAATTTAAAAATCTTTAGAGCAGTGGCACACTTAAAAAGTTATAAAAAAAATTCATTTGTTATTAAATAAAAAATGCTGCTTTCACTGAATTCAGAAATTAGCAGTTACACAATATACATCGAAGCCATACGGTCATTTGAAAAAATCAGATCCAAATCAGTTGAAAATTGAGCTGTCGAGTCACTTTTGTCCGAAAAAAAGTGCTTTTTGGCACACTGTGCATCGCCTCGAGTCTTCAGCTTCTTTATCATCGGTTTCAAAACAGTGACCTTCGGGGGGCTCACGATAGGCTCACTCGTCCTCTTCCCGTAAACCTATGAGGGAGTTACCTCAGCTTGGTTCACCGTTTGAGCCCCCTTGCTGGCTTTGACCTTCAAACCTGCTTTCTTCTTGGCCTCCTTTATCTTCTTGCCGATTTTATCGCCAAGGCGGCAATCGGCAAAACCGTACCAGCTTTTAGCCCACTGTGTGGCTTGTCACATTCTCTCCATCACGTGGAGCGCCTTGTCCAGTCCATCCCTGATTGGCATGAACATGTTCCTTTTTGTCTTGCAAAAGGCCCCCATTTTTGTCCTATGCCCTTCAGCTCGTCAATCAGCTTTAACTCCTTTTCTATTTGCATCTCCGCATGATCTCTGCTGTCTCTCACCTCGGATATGTGACACCTGTCGAGTTCCTCTATCACCCTCAGCTCTCTTTCTAACATCTTTTCACACATGCTTTTATCAAGTTTATCAGGCTCCATACTTGATCCCACGAGTAGCTAGGGAAATGTACGGTCCGCCCCCGCAAAGGCCCGCATGCGAGGGTAAGGTCTCAATAATGTAAGAGGCGACCTGACATCCCAGAGACACCGTTTGAAACACCACTCCCTGATGTCACGCAGCTTTCAGCACGCTTGTTCGCGCCTTGTCTCAGGGGGTTTTACTTCAGGACGATCCCTGGGACTTTGTTCATGACTGCTTATTAATTTCCGTAACCGTATTCAGTAGAAACCCTTGGTACAGCACTCCTCTATCCGCAACTCGAGAACGCACCCGGTAACCGGTAGCCATCACCGGCAACATCATATAGGGACAATTATAAGAAAAAAATGATTTCTTTTTTCCTTTGAATGTCCACACTTGACAATTGCTTTTACAATTTGTTTATAAAATTAGCAAATGGTATCGGATGACAAACTTTTATTATTGAATTCCAAATATCAGTTACTGTATAATTAAGGATAATTAAGAGATAAAATTATTTTTTGTTGTATTTATATATCCACACTAATCAACGGCAGTAGCTGCGTGGTAAATCTCATCATGGCGGAATCGCGGACGTTAAGCCATTTCGAGACCGGCTAGGGCTCGGATGGATATCCGTTCGTGAGATACGCCTAGGTCGTGTTTCCACTGCGTTTAACTAATGTCGAGCGGGAGGTTTGAAGGCGAGGATGTCTGTGTAAGCTCCATGATATTAAGTGTCTACACCCAAACTCGACAGTCGGAAAACCGACTGTACTCGGGAGCAGATTTTCTGCAGTTTTCCTCTCCCCTGGCCAAATGTCCAGGCAAATGCAAGTACTTCTAAAAAAATTCGGATGCAGCGCGGGCTAACACCAGGCGTAATAATGGTTCATACAGTCATTGAAAGCCCTCTTTATTAAAGTCAAAATTTTCACAGGCCTTTAACCATCAAAGTCTTGCGGCAAGGACTTACGTCGAACGCCCTCAATTTCGCATGGATTTAAAAAAAAGGTACAGTGCAATAGGTTTTATAAAACCTCAGTGATACGGAACTTAAATGTCCCTGCCTACCCGTACTATTAATGCCCACACTGGGAATTTGTTTAAATAGTTTGTTTACAAAATTAACAAATAATATCGAGAGACATATTTTTATGGTTAAGTATCACTGTGTCGATAGAAGTAAGTAATTTTAATGCCGAAATATCCTTTGAAAATAGTCAATCCATAATGTTGAGTGTTTGTTAATAGAATTTGTCTATAACAATTATTATTACAAGTCAACAATTTCTTTATTCCGCGCACCACTAAGTATCAAATCCAAGCCACACTGAGCGTAGAAACAAATTTTCCGAGAAGATAAAACAAGCATTGCAGGTTCTTTCGTTCGCGAGTCGTGACACTGACAGTACAGCGCACGGTCTCACTAAGATGATGATATCTCGGAAACCAGGAAAGTCTCCATAATTTTTTTTTTAATGAAAGCTGCTTTCATTATGGATCTTTTTATCCATATTCAAAAAAAATTAAATGGTGGGTATTTCATGAAAAATTGAATCAAAACTTTTTCAAGACTTTTTTTAGGGCAAAATTTCGAAATTTTTAGAAAAAGTCTTATATTCCTGAAATGTATAATTTTATCTCTAATATCTCCAAGTTTCATCAAAATCTAATTATCGATTCTAAAAACGTTGATAATTCAAAAAAAATCAAATCCAAAAATTCAGTATGGCGTAACACCTATAATTTTGAAAATTTTCAAAAATCCTTTAATCCCTAAATGCTTTTTTAAAGCACTATAATTTTACCAAGTTTCATTTAAAACGACCACTTGCAGATTCTGATATTCCTGACGTGCACCTGCCCATATAATAAATATAAGAACCATTTTCTGATTAAAAACTCCAGCCTGTAATAATTTTTTATTCAAATTGAAACAGAACATACAACTTGTAATCATCGAGCAAATTCAAAATTCTGACAAGGTTCCTGTCTCACACGTATAAAAGTATAAGCGACAGAATCAAGCCCGCCGTTTTCTGCATTATTGGCCAAACAACTGGCTGAGAGTCCCACGGCATTTTTCTCACTCCTTTCAAATTCCATACTTTGTGAAAGTCCCCACCATAATTACCTTGACTATGAACAATCGAGCCACATGGCTTCAAAGTCAAAAACGCAGTTACTGGAGCAACCTGTTACAAAACGGAACTTCTCAGACTTATGCCCGTACGCGTTCAGAACCAAATATCGTCTTTCTCAGTCAACAAAAATTTTGTAAGCTCCCTGGACATCCTATCTTCGCTTGAAAAGTCAATCCAGTAACAGGAGACTACAGCTTACATTGGCGTAAATTTAGTAAACCTATTAATTTCCTATCCGAATCCGAGAAAGTCGGGTTCGTAACGGGAATTAACGGACTAAAGAATCGTAAAATCGTACAACGACACTCAGTCCGAGAGTACCCAAAAGATGTAACCAGAATTAAAATGAAGGTGACTTCCTTATCTCAGCAGTTTGAGGGAGCCTTCATCCGTGTCTATAAATTCAAACTGACAAATTTCTGAGATATTTTTCATCTTGGCAGAATTAGGAAATTCTTTCAGGAATAAAATGTAATTAAAATGTAATTTGTAGGCAGCATTTCTAGCACAAACTGATACACTGGAGTATTTGTTTAAATGAACTGTTTATGATAATTAAGTTGATTATTATGCAAATTATCTGTATTCTGTGAGTGCTCTTGTACGGATTCAAGACGTTCTGTAATATTGAGCAGTCGCTCCTGTAGATTATAATAAAAAAACTGGAAAATTGATCTTTGCCATGCTTTGCATTAAATAAACTAATACAAACAAAAGTGAATAAAAAACTTCGCTGCGCAAGTCTCTCAAAAATTAAATTATCTTCAATTTAAAATAAAAAAATTGTAAATCGGATGAAAACTAAAAGCTATAGACTTTTTTCAACAGTAAATTTCATTTCTGGACCACTGTCGCATCGGATCGGATTCAACGTAAACAAAAATTTACACACCTCTACTTTCAACTATATTTCAAATAAGATTTTACTGCAAATGGTTCTGGTTTATATAAGCCCTTAATTTTAGCACAAGAAATTATTCAGAGAAAATAATTTGAAAAAGGAAATAATGCACTGTATCGTGTATAAGAATTGTAAGTATACTTACAAGTAACGAGGACAAATTACAAACATCAGTTTTTCCTAATAAAACCAGTGAAGCCAATCCACAAAACGCATATCCTCCATGTGCCTCCATTCCAGGATAACCACCAAATCCACCTTCCCATGTTTGGCATTTCTGTATCCATTTTTCTGTTCCGTTAAACATTTCAGGTGTAAAGAGGTTTGTTAGTTTCGCAACAGCTACAGCACAGTATACTCCTCTTATGTCTGCTTCACCGCCAGAATGCATACTGAAACTTCCATCTTTCCCGAGTAAGGATGTTAGGAAACGTGCAAGTTTTTTCCTGTAAAAGTATACTTATACAAAGTTTTATCCACAATAGCCATACGGTAGTACTTATACGAGAAAAATGTGCTTGAATAAATGTTATAGATCAATCTTTTCTGTGCAAAATAAGCCATAATAGAAGTTATTTGGAGAGAAATTGTGGTTACATGCTCGTCTTATTTGAGATAGTTCAGTAAATTGTAAAACATTATGGTAATTTTTTTAAAGCAAATCTTGATACTAACAATCTATTTATGGTTAGTTTAGTAGAAACCTGGTTAACTCATCATAGCCCAAACTAGCATTCTATCAAAATGAAATTTTAAAGTAGTAATGTCAGTATTGCCCTCGTTAGGAGAATTTCTTTCTCGGTTTTCTTAATTATAAGTAGAGAAACGGAGATCCTGAGAAGTAGGATCGCCACTGCATTCGGTGAATGCTGAGATGAAAATTGTCACGCCAAGATATCTGAAAGATGAGAACCATGTCGTTATGCCGTCAATAACGCTTCAAAGTATTACTGACCTATTTTGGTATAATTTCAAAGCTCTAACTTCAACTTTCAAATCTTCGATTTGAAAGTTGACCATGTTATACCTATGTCCGACCACTTTCCGATTCTAGTCTCTTTATTTTTAAACCCATATTATGATATTCTACAAATGTATGACAGTACATAAGGAAAATGATTGAAAACTGGAGTCAAATGATTTTTGTGTTGTAAAATAATTTACTTCAATTCTAAGTACATATGTATGCTACACTAAACTAACTTTATATAGTGCTGTAAATGTACAAATTAAAAAATATTTGCGGCAATTATTAAGCATATTTAATATTTGAATAAATTATTTTACACAACAGAAATATCACATGACTCTGGCTTTCGATTATTTTCCTTGCTTATTGTCAGTCATGCATTTTACGATAACGAAAAATAAAAAAAAGTTACAGATATAGACCCGAAAAATAGTTTTCACTCTAAACACTGTTAGATACGGTAAGCCTGTTTGGAGAAAAACAGCTTTTGGCGTTAAGAAAAGCATTCCTTCAAATTTATAATGGCGATAAATTGAAAACAGTTTCAAAGATTGATATGAAACTTGCAAAAAACTTGTTGAACATGTAGCAGAACTTGAATATATAGATAAGAAAATTTTAAACAAAAGTGCGAAATTTAAGAGCCGAAAAATATCAATTTTTTGTGAAAATGTTTAAAAATTACAATTTTTTGGGCCAACTTTCTTTGAGTTTAGAAATTGTTGACATTTCAGTTTTTCTTTGGAAACATTAACAACCGAAGAAAATAGACACCTAGCAATATTATTTTGAATAACATCATGCCAAATGGAAATCTCTATTTCAAAAAGACTAAAAATTTCAATTGCCTACAGATATGACAGACTCCAATGAAAATATTCTTTCCTTTTTTTCCTGAAACTCTAACAGATGTTTTAAATGATGTTGTTATGAACCCCTTTAGTATGTATAAATGCTAGACTTTAGTGCCATGACGTAACACCTTAGATGCTCGGAATAAAATGCTAAATCAGGTAATTGAAGGACTTATCTGTTATGTCTATAGTAATAGAAAAACGGGTAAAAATACATTTAATATTATAGGTATATATTTAATAATCTCCATTTATGTTAAAACTCCAAGCACGTACACCTCTAATGATTAAGTTGCTACTGAGAGAGAAAGAAGAAAAAGGCAAGAAAGAAAAGAGAGCATTCGCAGTGAGACGTACGAGCCTGCCTCGAACAAGCGAAGCCAACCTATCCCCCTCTTCTGCAACTTCCATGCAATCTCTACGCAACTTCGTCCGACCCCTGGGGGTTTCACTTTAATTATAACTAAAGTAAAAACCTTAAAATGTATTTTCAAAATTAGACATTCAGAATTCTTTTTGTTAATTTTCAAAACCAATTAAATTTTATTTTTATTAAATAGAGTATCTAGAAGTAAGAATTTCAAATTGACTAAAAATATTCTTGAGTTAAAATAAAATCGCCTCTCGGCTTAGCAACACGTCACGTTGTTCGGGATTACTTTTTGACTTGAGTGAAACACGACACGTCACTCACAAGGTACAATATTTATTGAATAGACAGAATGAAACCATTATACAGACATCCAGTACGAAAGGTGCACGAAGCCACACTGCTCATTTTTGCGTTCTCTCTCACCTCCCCATCACCCCCAATTCCGCCATATCTACTTTCCATAGACAGCGCTAGCGTAGTTACCCATTTTCTTATTTCCCCGCGAGATTCGATTCTACAAATCCATCACAGTCTCCCCCCTTAGAAGAACATCGTTCCTATTATCAAATCACATACAGAAACTTATACAGATCATAAAAAAACATGCAAGCTACCTTCAAAATTCTTATAAGAAAATTAAAATCATTAATTTCAGAAGTTACTCACAAGTACTTGAAAAAATATCTATACAAGATAAAATATGTGCTAATACATTAATCTTTCACGATTTTTAGCTACACGTCCGCTTTCCGTTGTCACAATCTTTTCTTTATCTTCTGAACGAGTCACTTTCTTTAAGACTACATTTTTAAAACGTTGATTTCTGTTTGGTTTCGAATTATTTTCAATTATATTGTTTTTCGAAATTTTACCCTGTACTTTATCGACTAGGTCTTTTACATAATCGTTGTCTCTCACAGTTATTTCAAGCGGATAAATCATCTGTATGGGTCGATTCAATAATCCGTTTTCAGTTTTCAATATAAATACTCTTGTGATACCGTCGCGTCCTACTGTCGGATCGACGACAAGTTCAAGGGGCCAATCTATTTGCTTGTACTATATGTATCATCACCGATTAAAACCACGTCTCTTATTTTTCTCTCGCGTTTCCTTTTTCCCGTTTTTTAATAACAATTGACTCAAGTACTCTGCTCTAAATCTTGCTCCAAGATCATTCAAAATCTTTCGTCTATATTTCAACTTTTTATTTAATTTTTCGTTATAAAGCATATCCACATCCGGAACTCCAGCTTCTCGTGTCTCCTGAAGAAAAAACGGGGCGGGGGGGGGAGGATGGTTTCAAATCTTCCGGATCTTCTGATACGTAAGTCAGTGGACGTGAATTTATGATTGCAATACCGTGTTTGTCTGAAAGAATGGGACATAAAAACATAACATTATCGTGTCGGTTTAGAATCTTCGTTTTCAGAACGCATAAACCATCTTCGTTTTTAAATGTTTTAAACGATGATAATTTGTCGTTACCGGTATCTTTGAAGAGAACATTCTGTAGATGTTTTAATAAAGTAATTTCTGCCACTTTTATTTCTCTAAACGATAAATGCAAATTTTTCCGATTATTTTTTTAGACAAGTAGGGCTTTTCAGGAATCTCTCTTTCAATCGCGACGTCATGTTTAGTCATCTTACGCATCTCTAATTCTATTTTCCGATTTCTCAGAAACCTACGTACCCAGGCTATGAAACGTATTATCTTTGTATACGTAGAGAAAACTTCGCTCGCTTTGAATTCCGAACCACTTGTGTTAATCATATTCATCAATCAATCACGTCACTTAATGATCTGATTTTTCTAACTCTGTTATATACAAAAGTTCCCCACTATGCATCCCGTTCTAGCCAAGCCAACACTGTGGTGAAATCAGACCAATAAGTCACCGATTCTGCGTGATAGGTCAACGACTTCATTACTAAACACGTAAGCCTCGCGGCTATAGATGCAACCATTGATTCAAGGCGGAATATAGTTGCCTTTTCCGAGGCGATCCGAGATATGGCACTTAAAAGCTGTACGTTAATAAAATTCCCGGATTCAAGTCTCGCGAACACCCCTGCGGCATAAGCTAAGCCGCTTGCATCACCGAACGTATGAATCGACAACTTGCCGCCTGTGAGTTTTCGTGGAATTTAAATTTGTTTTAATAAAGGTAAATCGTTTACCCACGCGGAAAACTCGCGACTGCGTTTGGCATCATTTTCTGTGTCCCAGCCTATTTTTTCTTTCCATGGTCGCTTGAGCAAAATTTTTGGCTATAAGGTCACGGGACATGTGAAGCCAATCGGCTCAAATATTTTGTGTGTTGCGGATAGCATGATCCTTTTCGTAATGACCTTTGGCGTATCTACATCCACTACGGTTGGATTGATAGAAATCATATCTTTGCGTTGGTTCCAAGAGATTCCCACGGGAGACAAGGGCAGGCTCGCCTTCTGAAACATCTCCGGAATTTTCACATCCACGCAATTCGAAACCCCCCATAGCCACGATCGCCGTAGCTTCACGAATAAAAACTTGTAATACTTCCGTTGAATTAACGCTAGTCACACAATTATCGACATAGAATGAATCCTTTAATTTTTTAACTGAATTTTCTGTCCATGGAAATTTATCTCTCTCTTTCGTTTTTGTCAAGGCTGCTTCTAAAAGCAGTTCGAATGTCGCTGACAATAAAAAGAGACTACATGATAATCCAAAAACCTGTTAAGGGATGATGTCACAAGTTCCATCAAATTCGGCCCCTTTTCTAGATGCTGCTTGAGTGATGGATTTCCCTTTGTTTTAACTGACGCGTCAAATACGGGTCTAATCTTAGTCGTGCTATTCACTTTCATGACCGGACGATGTGGCAAATAATGACTTGCGTGCGAAATTTCTGTGTCGGGATCCCTTTCAATTATTTTTTCAGAGAACCACGATTCGAAAATATTATATGCTGAGGATACGTTCCTTAACGAATTATTTTGGCTTTTAATAGGATCCGTGATACCGAGAACGTTCAAACTCCACAGATCGGATATATATGCCTCCTGGATAAACAATGTCGTAAGCACAACAGCAATTTCAGATTTTTCAGTACGCTGTTCTGGCAAATTTCCCATAACCGTTCAGCCCCACAAAATTTCGAACGCGGTTAAACCATTTCTCAAATCGAATTTATTTCACACCATCAATTTTCCGGCCACATCAGCACCCATCAAAACATCAATCGAGTCTTGTTGACTTCCGTGATCTGATAAGAAAATATCATGCTCACATAATTCGTCAACCCATGATTCTTTCTTGATACATGGAATTGTATCGCAAATGATATCTCGACACAATACAGAGAAATTATACGTGTAAGACCCGAATAAGGAATGTGCTACTTCTATATCCGCGAGGAACATAACCCAACTCTTTCGCAATAATCACTCTCACAATTTTCTCAGACGAATCAGAATATAATTATACGCGAAGTGTTTGTAGACAGACCTCAGGTGTCACACAAAACGTAGCTAAACTATTCTCTATTAGTGTGCCTTTCGAGCTATCCTCTTTCACAGCGAATCCCGGACATACCAATAAAACGTGTCGTCTATTTCAGCATATGCAATTAACCTTAACCCGACAATTCTCCGAAATATGACCGCGCTTTGAAAAAATAAGACATGCATTTTCTCTTTTAGCGCATTCTCTTCTTAAGCTCAAACTCACTTTCTGCGCGAATTCGCAATATTTACTTCAGTGAGACGATTTACAAAATAAACACTCTACCTGTTTTCCTTTCTCCGATTTAAGAAGAGAGCTGGCGTTGGCTATTTCTTCCGTCTTTGTCTTGGGTTTTGGCTTCATCTTCTCCGCCTCTGCCGATAATCCAAAACCCTGCAAAGCCATGTCTATACGTTCCTGGTATGCCTCGAGCTCGTTATAGACGCTTGCGAGTGAAGCCGTTTGCTTTGCTTTCACAGCGTTTTGGAGTACGAGTACCAGTAATTCGCGAACATAAAATTCAACAATTTCGTCGCGACCAAATTGATTTTTGAGACTCGCAATAACTTTGTTATAGTTCTCCGCAGTGGGTGGAAAACTGCATACCACTTCACGTGCTCGTGAATCTGAAACTGTGGCTTCAATCAGATACTGGAACTTATCTTTGTTTCTTATCACTCTCTCACGTTTCCATCAAATTTTGGCAGTTCAATCGTCGGTAGTTTTAATGTTCTTCTTGACACGGGATCCGATACTGTTACTGCTGTCGACGCGTGTGCACTAATTGTTTCTGAGACTTCACCAACTCTCAGTCTAGCAGTCAGATATGTTGTCTTGTAGTCATCGTCGCCCTCCAATTCTTTGGCGATTTCATCATCATTCATATCTGACTCGAAGAGTTCTTTATTGTAGGTAGCATGCAACGCGTCCAACTAGGTCGCCTTAGTCTCCAATAATTAAAAAGCAATATGCGCTTTAGTAAAGGCTGCTCGTTGAGCCTTCCTTTGCTTTTTGATAGCGTTCATCGTGTTGCCATATTTCACAAACTAAAAACTCAAGCACTAACATTATCTAGTAACCCGGTTTATCAAAAGTCCTGTGACGGTCACAAAATGTTCGGGATTACTTTTTGGGTTGAGTAAAACACCACACGTTACTCAAAAGGTACAATATTTATTGGATAGAGTTAATAAAACCATTATACACGGAGACATCGAGTACAAAAGGTGCACGGAGCTACACTGCCTATTTTTGCATTCTCTCTCATCTCCCCATCTCGCCCAATTCACACACATTCATCACACAAGTTGCGCTAAACTTCAACTTCAACACATTCCCATTAACCCGAGATATAGCCGCGCTTCCACACCAGCAGTCATCCGACAAATCTCCACCAGTAAAATGAATTCAAATCAGCAATTTTTCCTACCTCTTCTAGTGCCTCGCCCCTTCGTGGCGGAGCGTACCAAAATTTTCAAGACAGTTCTCCGCCGGTCCTACTCAGGTCCAGTCCCGAAAGAAGCTTCTATTTTATTTGAACGAGTAGAGCAGTTAAAGTGAGGTGAAATTACTTGTACGACTTCCTGCTCGTTTACAACTTCGTCATCACTGTACTTTGCCCTACGTGAACAGAACGGACCAAGGATTCGCAGACTTCAAATCATGACTATCTATCTAGAGTAGCCCTTGGACTCGCGTGTCAGTTTCACGGGTCTCTGAATCCAAAACACCTTGCTTCGTGTAAGCAAAATAATAATAATAATGTCTCATTTGCTTAGAGATAGGACACACGGCAGCTTAAATAGCGTGCACCACGGAGGATAGGTAAATTTTAATCTTGGCAGCCTGAATGGCGTACGCCTGGAAACAAGGTTTAAACTCGACAGCTTAGGCAGCGTGCACTGAGCATGGGTGACAAGAAGACAGTCAAAGTAGTGTACGTCCTTTGCCCAGGATCGGAAACTGAATCTATGCCTGGATGGCGAACTAGAATTCAACTGGAGGAAATCAGTATAAATCAAAATCAATTGTAAGTGAAAAATGTGAATCAAATATCAAGACTGGAGCCGAGATGGCGTGGCCAGCAATGCAAATCAAATTTAATGTCTGGAGCCGAGGTGGCGTACCTAAAATAAAAATCCAAGTTTGGAGCCGAGATGACGTGCCCAAAATACAAGTGCGCAATCAAATCTTAGAGCCGAGGTGGCGTACCCAAAGTAAGAGATCGAAATCGGTGTCTGGAGCTGAGATGTCGTGTCCAGATAAAACGGCTGACAGCAGCTTAGATAGCGTACACCATCTAATTAAAAAATACCATAGTTTCCTCGATGATGGCGTACAGCGGCTTCCTTCGGCACCGCGGAAAAGAAGTCAAACGTCTCGAGGATCCAGCTGAGCGGTTGTTGGGCATGAACCGCTCACCCACTGCTGTCGACTCTCCGTTCGTTCGCATTCTTATAGACTCTATCCTTGTAGTTGGTAGTGGGAGAAAGCATCCTGCGCTTTCTAGCGGTAATCTCCCCGCACTAATAGGTTTGCAGTTACCTCTCATTGCCGTATATATAGCTAACCAACTCAAGTGTAGACCGCCCTGTCTATATTCAGGCGTTTGACAATTGCAACCGTTACAAAGGCTTGATACAATTGGCAAGTCTTAATTTAAATGTTAAACAAATTTTAATGAGAACGGAAATGGTTTGGAGGAAATTTAAGTGAAAACCGGAACGGTTGGGGGGATATGTTAGTGACAATGGAAACAGCTAGGTGTGGTATAGTGTAATTTGAACGGGTGGATTCTACGAGTAATTTACAATAGCTTGGGAACGGCACAATTCCTGCGACCTTGCCGGAGGTTTCTACACAGTGATTCGCCCGCTCTGTCTTTCATTCCCTTACGCGAAAGGAGTGAAAGCGGTAATTATAAGAAATCTTACAGTAACGAAGCAAAAACAAGAAGAAAACTAATGTTGATCACTGTATCTCTAAGTGTAGAATAAAGTATGACTGGTGATTTTCCATATTCAGAACAATAACAAATCTGAAGTGTTAAGCTTTTCTTCTCATCTTCGTAAGAAAGATGAGTGATGGAGATTATCTTTGTTAATTCTGTAATATCTGGGAACCCTGTAGGAGTATCTTATTGAGGGAAAACCTTAATATGAGGACGACGTCATCCAGGTGAAAGTTTTTTCTTATTAAAATTTACTGATATTTTGAAACCGGACCGGTTTCCTCATCAGACTATAGCCTACTGAATCAATATAAGTAGTAAGAATGAATAATTTAGAATGCGTGAATATTTTAAAGTTTTAACAATCGAAGTAACATTTTGATAGCTTACAATAGAAAGCTGCTTGAATTTCATAATTGAAATTAGTATACTAAGTCAAAATTGACAATAAAAAACAGCGTTGACATATATGAGAATTAACTCATCATACTTCGGAATAAAAACTTAAGTGTGCTTGTTGCATGAAAACGCTCGTCCACACACAGCCTTGGCCAAAAAGACATTTTCGAATTCATTCAGTTGGGATGTTTTGAACCATCCCGCTTACTCCCCTGACTTAGCGCCTTGAGACTACCACCTGTTGACCTACCTGAAGATTTACATGGGTGGAAACAAATTTTCCACCGACAAGGAGGTGGAAACACAGGTCCTGAAGTGGGGGAAGACGGTGGCGGGAAACTTCTTCGAGGAGGGCATCAAAAAACTTGTGCCACGGCTCACTACTTGCATAGAACGGGAAGGCGACT
>JAUMHM010000051.1:3597180-3609672 GCA_032362435.1 Melikaiella ostensackeni | reverse complement strand
AAACCTTCTAATCTCAGAAGAGCGAATCATAGAGATTAAACGACAGGTTGAGTTGGCGGGGGAAAACCCTGATAATGTAATAATAATAATCTATGTTCACTTCAGATACAAATTATCAATGTTTCTCAAGGTGAAATAATAGTACACATGACAGGGATTAATCACCATATTGACCAAATTATGTGATGCTGCTTAGAAGTTATGTCAGTAAGCCACACAAATTATCCTTCTTTACAAAATCCAACGATAATCATTTTTTTCTACATTTTGAACAAATGAGTGTCTTTTATACACTGTCCTTCACTTTAGTCGTTGTCCTCAATTTTATTGGTGAATATAGAATAATTTAGTATCATCCTTGAATAAAATACTTTTTAAAGTTATTTATCCAAGAAATATTGTAGGTACAAGAGAATAATAAGGAGACACGAAAGTTAAAGGACAGGTGTATTTCAGTTTCGGACTGGAAAGCGTTTAGACCCGATTTCCAAATTTCCAAACTAGAAAGAACCATTTATTAATTTATTGATCAGATGAGAGAGGAATAGCGAAGAAATATTAGAGGGACGAATCAATTGGGGCTTACCGTTAGGTTTTTGAAATGAGAACGTTGAATTTCTTGTAGACTCTTTGGAATGAGAAGGCGTGTAATCCTTCCTGGGTTTGTAGTTTGTCCATCACTGACTTTATTGATTCAGATGATACCTAAGACTAGGTGTTGGCTATTCTGAATTTGAGATGTAGGCGGGTTGAAGTTTGCGGAATAACTTTCTGACCCTTGTTGTCCAGGTTGAGGTTTTATACAACTTTCATCCATAAATTTAGTCACCCTTTCTGCCATCATTTCATCCTCTTTTTGGACTGTCTTGATATTCCAATTATTAGAGAAGGGAGCATCAATTTGGTCACTGCTATTTAGGATGAATGCTCCCCCTCCCATATTAGAATATTTCTATTCAGTCGCTGCGACGTGGTTATTGTATTTTAGCCTAGACGGCCCCCATGTGACGCTTCTCATACCAAGGGGTACAACTCTTTCCATAATTCCATTCAGCCATTGCAATTGTGATCAGACAACCCCCACGTCCTCATACCAAGTGGTACAATGCCTTCCATATTTCCATTAAACTATTGTGAGTTAAATATGATAATTGATTATCATATTTAAAAACCGCAATTTGACGCGCTCAAATTCACTGATTCCATGAAAAAAATTTTTAACTTATTTATCACATCTTACAGAAATAGTTGATATAAATTTAAAGAACGCTTGCGTTTAGTGTGGGTAACAGTATAAGTCTTACTGCAGTACTATATTTATCGAGATTCCTGTTGAGTAAAGTTAATATTGACATTAATCATTCTGAAGATTAAATAATTACAGTTAGACAAATGCATATCCGATCAATTTGACACTACAAGAACTATTTCTATTGAAAATTTGTATAAGATTGCGTAGATTGATAATTTTGATTGAAATTTTTAAACAAAATTTACAGTAGAGAAACTTTTGTACATTACATTTTCGATGAATGACAATTTGGAAAAGGTGTAATTTTTTATAAGATTGATGTCACGATTACACTGGGCATTGTAATAAACAGTTAGCGAGTGATAATTCAAACATCTATAAGTTTAATAATTTAAATCTCAAGATTTGATGAACATAAGAGATGAGCGATGTTATAATTATTTGTATAGGCTTAATACCTATCATATAAAGTGCAATTCCGAATGAAGCATATCTTGCTACAATACTTATATAATAATAGTGGCAAGGTTTGATCAAATATTCAAGATTTTAGCATTCTTTTGACAAATTGTTGAAAAATTAGGAGTTGAGGGTCAGACTTTGGTATTACTATTATTAAAAGACGAAGTAATAACACGCATATCATTTAGATTATCAATAACACACTCAAATACTTAGTTTCTGTACCTCACAACCATAGGTCAGCAATATTTTACTTATGTATATAATTTGTAGATTATATATCATGCGAAGTTTTCAGAAAAGGGAAAAATATTAAATGAATTTTAAATTCAAAAAAGAGCTGTGTACTTCCTAATTTTAGTGACAGACATGTGACATCCTCGCTTCTCGAGATTGAAACTTGGAAACGAAATTTCCAAGTTCAATTAATTTATAATATATAATTTGATTCAATATATTAATTTGGCTGATTAGAGGAACGTGAATATTTGTAAAATTCATGATTTTAGCTATTTAATTTTTGAGAATTCACTTAAGCCTGTTAGATGAAATAAACATGTGAAGTCTTATCATTACATTAATTACGTAACCCACGAATTTTCTTTATCTGTGATAGTGTAATTTGAAGCTTGGTATGGTGTGGCCCTGTTTACTTTGATTTATGGCTTTATCGTTTTGCTGCCTTGTTAGGTAAAGAAGCGCAAATCCCAAAGTTCAGGTACTGAGCTCTTTTATTCGTAATTATAAATATAGACAAATTTTTACGCATTTCTAACATTGGAAAATGGCTAATATAACAAGACATTATAAAAGAGGAATTTGAAATTTGCTGTACGCTTGGATTCTTTTGCAATTATTTTGCATAGAAATTCTTTTAAAGGAAAAGAAAAATTGTTATTATTTGATGAAAATTCATCAATTGAAATGCTGACAAAAAATTCCAATTTCGAAGCCTAATTGTATGCGTAATGAAGAACGTTCAAAACTTCTACAATGAAAGCTTACGTAGGCTCGACCACGTGGTATATTTAGCTTTTTTCTACATTCATTACATTTTATATAAACTGACTCTAACTGCCCTATAGAATAATAAGAATTTTGATATCTCTAATCTTCTCTTACAATGAAAGAAAGCGACTCGCAGCATTTAATACATATTTTGATACTTCCCATTGCATTCTCATACACACCTGAAATTCTTAAGCGCAAAAAAATTCGGTTACGAGAATGGAATGCTGTTCACGGTTTCTACAGGACGGAAGATTAAAAATCGAGCATAAGTTTGGTCACGTTACTCGTGTTAGACATGCCCTTAATGGAAAATTTTATTTTATCTTCTTCTTCGTATTAATTTTGAACGATTCTGAAAGAATAGTTCCTCATTTGAAAGGTGTTCCTGATCTCAAATTTATCTGATAAACTGCAATCGTAGAAGAAATTCTTATCAGATTATGTAGATAATGAAGAATTTGTAGTATCTCTGAAAACTTGTCTTTCAAAGTTTGAGTTATATACAGGGTGTTTATTTTATCTTGAGACATAAAAATATCTCAAGAAATACGCATCTAACGAAAAAAATGTCAGCAATAAGAACTATTTATTTTCGAGGAAGAAAAGCGACCCCGCAAAAATGTACTCCCCCCCTCTCTTGGGGACGGGAGGGGGGAACTTTGCAATTCCAAATAGGAACCTATATTTTTTATCGCAGATTCATATTCTCCATTAAGAAATACATAAGTTCTATTTTAAAATTTTTTCTCGATTCGCGCCAGATGGCGCTGCATTGGCAAAAAATGACATTGCTGACTGTTCGAGGAATGCACTTCCAAACGAAGGATGAAGTAGGCAAAGAGTCGGTTTGTTTGGGTTGATTCGTATGGCTTGTAACCAAATAGCACCAGACACACTCCGCAGTTGTGTGCGTACTTTCGAAGTGCGGATCGGCAAGTGCATCGAAGTGGGAGGAACCATTTTGAGCACTCAGTTTAGAATGTTCATCGAAAACAAGCATTTCGATTGTGAGAGGCAAGGGAACTCACCGAAAGAAAGCATCCCGAAAGTGAGAGGCGAGGGAACTCACTGGAAACAAGCACCTCGATTGTGAGAGGCAAGGGGACTCACCGAAAACAAGCACTCCGATAGTGAGAGGTAAGGGAACTTACCGAAAAAAATCATCCCGATAGTGAGAGGCGAGGGGACTCACCGAAAGCAAGCACCTCGATTGTGAGTGGCGAGGGGACTCACCGAAACCAAGCACCCCGATAGTGAGAGGCAAGGGGACTTACCGAAAAAAGAAGCCCAAAGGAAACAGACAACTACTACGTCCACGTCGTTGTTCCTGGGTAGCGCTAAAAGTAGTAAATTCAATGACTGCTTACGTACTTGGAGTCAACATGAGAAGCTTGTCATTTGGAAATAAATGTGAGCTCTCTAATTTTTCTACTCTACTTTAACCCCCTTTCCAGGCAGGTGGAAGAAGTGTGAAGAATTTAATTGATTACAATTGAATAGCTCTCCTGAAAAAAATCAACACGTCTTTTTTATTTTTTGTTTGGAAGCGCATTCCTTGAACATCCAACAATGTCATTTTTCGCCAATGCAGCGCGATCTGGCGCAAATCGAAAAAAAAAGTTTCAAATAAAACTTACGTATTTTTTAATGGAGAATCTGAATCTGCAATGAAAATTATAGGTTCCCATTTGAAATTTTATAGTTACCTCCCTCCCGCCCCCAGGGGGTCTCTTTTTGAATATAGTTTAATTTGATTACATAAAATACAAATATTAATTGAATTTTGTGAATCACAGAAGTTTCGTTAATTTTTTCATGTTAGATATCATAATAATGTTCTCTTCTTTCTTGCATAAACTATCAAAATTCTCAATATATCTTTCAAAAAAATGAAATGATCCAACCCCTTATTTTTTGCTTGAATTCATCCTGATAGCCACAGATATTAAATTAAAGTTTTAGCTTTTCAGAAATGATTAGGCATAATAGGATTATTTTTAATTATCCTAGAATTGTAGAACAATTCTATGGTGAGAGGATAATTGATATTTAAAAAAAATTAAATATGGATTGTGAGTTTTACAAAGAATATATATGATACGGTTACATTACTTTTGCGTAACTTACTTAATTATGTCATAGCTAATTTCACACATAGTTATACATATATAGTATACTCAGTATCAACCTTTATGCCTTTTTTAATTATACAAAGGCCAAGCAAGGGTAGAATTATAAGAATGTAACCTTAGAGACTACAACGATTGATAATTTCTGTTGCAATACCCGGATTCGAGGATAAAAAAAATATAAGGTATCAACTTTTCGTACCGTTCAATGATAACTGTTCCATAGTCAATGAAGCCTTTTAGTTGATAACAGATGGGATATTCCAATCAGTCAAGGCAAATTGAATGTCACTCAGTTTTTCGAAACACAGACCAGGGGCACTGGCGGACTGGCCATGCATTGTTGGTCAGGGAACCCTGACAGCGCCCCCCTTGTTTGGCACCCCCTAAGGCATATAAAGGTACCCCAAGAAGCTTATATTTTCTAAAGAAATAAATATATTCTAGATTACAAAGGAAAGAGTGAAAATAATATCCGAGACCCATAATACCCCTGGCTTGCACAAATGCACATGTATTACTCGTAATCCAGTTTTTTCTAATTTGATTCCATATTTTTCCCTTGCATTTTATAATTCCAAAGTATATTTCTGTTAATAAAGTTTAATTTTTACGAGGCGCCCATATACTTCCTAGGGGCACCAGTAACGCATGACACACATACACACACGCACATACACACACACACACATCTGTTTGGCGCCCTAAACTGTCTTTTCCATACCGCGCCCTTGGGTACCCAGTCCGCCACTAACCAGGGGTGTAGACAGTAGTGTTGTACTGATAAGATGTCGGTAAACTAGATACCGATTTTAACGCTAGAAGGATATTGAGAAATATTTGTCGATTTTGCAGAATCATTGTGCTTCTCTGTCCGTAACCTCAAAAGAAATGAAAAAAATAAATAAGTGCTCATATTATTTCAGTAGTTTAATCATGCACACAAATTTTAGAACGCATGCTGTGATAGTTCTTAGTAAGTCAGATAGTAGGACCTTATTTCCTTGAAGTGAGGTTCCTTAAATTATATTCAGATGTGTTTCTTATATTTCTTGTTTGAGTAAATCGCATTATTATTTTAATTGTGCTATGGTTATGCTCATTCAAATGATTCGAAGGGAAATTCTTGACTTCGAAAAAGAACTAATTGCACTTTAAAATTTCAAGTGTGGATTTTGTGGTATGAATCCGCATTTAATAAATTTCTTGAATGATTTTCAGGATGGTGAACATCTTGTGAGTTCGCATTGGGAAATGGTTGGTTCGAGGATATGCATTGGTAGAGTTTCCTCATAATTATCTCTCCAAAATAGTACCCTCTCTCTTTGTGATAGGCGTACAGTGGCTGCTTTCCTTATCTTGGGATTGCTAATTTCGTCATACGAGATTTTAAAATTATGGAATGACTTTTCTAAGCTTGGAGTATTTGTTGGACATCCCAAACGTTGTGTGGCATGCAAGAATTCAATTCTGCTTTAACTTTAGCTATTAAGAGAGTTTCTCCTATTGCTGCTTTCTTAACCTTCATGATTTTGCATACTACTATAGTAGCTTGTATTTCTAAGCTTTCCTGAGTATTTAATGTTGAAGAGAGTAATTATTTAGTCTAGAAAGTTGTTAGTTTTGTTAATTGAAAAGGAGGATACAGATACGATCGCGTTTGATGTGTTAATTTACCTGTAGGTCAATTTTGGTGTTAGAGTTTCTGTTTCCTGGAGGCCAAGCTTGATTTCCATCAGAATGTAAGAAAAGATTAGTCATTGAATTCCAAAGTGACCCTAACAAGTGGATCGACCATCTGAAAACTGAATGTAATACGTAGCGATGAATTATTGTGTTTGCTGTGAATTTAACGCATCTAATTATTACCACAATTCCAAAAAAGCCTGCTCTAGTTGTCGCAAAATTGGTGAATATTTTCCGTAATTTTCTCTATGAAGTTTGTTTCCCATACAAACAATTGCAACATTTTTATTATTGACCAAGAAAAAGTGAGATATTAGATATTTCAAAGCATTATTATCTTATTTCAATTCCTGTCGGTAATATATTGAGAAACCCGTCAAAAAGTCCCGCTTAGCCCCCCGTCTTGCGGTATTTGAGTGATTAAATTTTTTTTAAATTAAATGAGGTCAACATGTAGAATTTTTTTCCCGAGAAAATAAGTTATCATTCTTCAAAGCCGTATGATTCTCAAATAATTGGTAAGAAAATACGAGAAAAAAAAGATTAGTCCAAAAAAAAATTCTTCAATAAACACTGAGTGTAGTCCGCAATTCAAGGTGCGTGGTCTGAAAGCAAAAGAAGTACGATAGAAAATTAACTCATTTTATAAAAATTAGCTAAATTTTCAGTCTTCTAAGTAGTCATCACAGTATACCTATGGTCGTTGAAAAATGTGATTTTTTTAAAAGTAGGTCACAAATAGTTAGCAAAAGAATAACTGTGAATGACGCAAAACATTTTTCAGGGTTTAAAAAAAAGGTCATAAGGAACTGATTTTTAAGAAGATCACATTGACCTTTTTTGACCATTTTTTTTAAAGTCATATTGAATCTTCTCGCTGTATGGCTTGCAGGCACATTTTAAGAATTCGGCTCTTACTAATCCTCCAAGATTCAATCATTTTTTTAATGTTAATATTGAGTGTAAAAGTGTTAAAATTGGAAAGAGAAAATGATACGTTTCCCTCGGAAATCAGTATTTGGAAGTTCTATGAGGACTGTTTTCGTATGGACGTCCACATAATTCGTCTAAAATTTAATATTTACTATACGTAAAATTCTCTCCATAATACGTTAATCCTGAAGCTAAAACGCAGTATATGATGAATCAGAACAAAATGATGAATTTTTGTATTGGTTTGTTCCGATATTCTTTTGTAAAGCGTTTTTGGATAAATCTCCTCAGAAAATATAACAACAATTTTTGATTATATTGGCTTAAAGGCCAAGATGGTTAACAATTATTTTATCAAAAAAGAAGAACACAAAATTTCAGTTGAGTCAATTAAATACTGACATTTTTCGTATTATTTTCATATTATTGGTCTCTCGATTTTGTGTTGTTGTGTTTAAACAAGTATTAAGTGGATTATTTTCAATGTGAATAAAGTGAGGTAAAATCGCTGAGTCTGAAGTCACCTACGCAAACAATTTTTGTTTTTCTATTCTGGAGTAGTAACTTGCAAGTACATTATGATTGGTAGAACTTTCGTATTACAATCCAGTATCATGTGAGGCAGCCTACTTGAAAGTTTCATAGCGTTGCCTTTTTATTGCTTCAATAAAGCTGAAAGTGTTACGCAATCGCGTTCTTATATCAAATCTTTTTAAATCTCATGTTTCCTTTTTTTCTCCTAATATGCTGCGGGTATTCAGATAATTAATTATTACACGTTGCAATAACTTAAAATTATCAGCATTTGCGCCAGACTTTGAAATAGTGCTCGTCATGTGCACGCAAATACGTACTATATTTTTTTAGCACTTAGAACCTCTTGAAGTTAACCTTCCAATTACACAGCTCCACAAAAAAAAAGTTGTCAGACCCAGAAACCAGAATAGGATTACCCTACGTTTTTGAGTTCGCTAAATCCGAATCTGTAGCCGGTTTGACTCCATCACGTCACATTTCGTCCCTAACCTCAAAAAACGTGGAAAATCGCTGATTTCAGGTGAAACATGATTCCCGTCCATGAACAGTGGTCATATTCTATGTTTTCAAGGTCTCTGAGTACGAATTCCGGAGTCGTTGCGATTCTCTGACGTCACACTTCGTCCCTCACCTCAAAAAAACGTGGAAAATTAGTAATTTTATGTAAAACATGCATTTTTACAATTTAAAGTGGTCATATCCTATGTTTTCGAGGTCGCTGAGGGCAAGTCCTGAGTTGGTTCGGTACCACAGTTCCAGCATTTAATCTTTGATACGTAACTTCCGAAAAACTTTGAATGTAACAGACCAGACTCCACAGGTCCGATTTCTCGCTTAGCGGAAATTGAAAGCTAGTGGAAAATCTGTTGATGCCGTCGACAGCATTTTGCAGATAACTACCGTGCAAAGTAGCATTTCACACGTTCTCGCACTGCGTAATTATATGTTTGATCCCACAGCGATATCAGGTGATGCATGCATTTTTGTTATTCTGATAATGCTAGGTATGCAGTGAATTCCATTCACCAAAAAATCTTAGAACAATTTCTGAGTAGATCGAAACGATTTACGAAGATTGTTATGATCTCACAATTGCTGATCAGGATAAAGAATGGGTGCCTCATAAAGTATGCGATTATTGTAGATCACAATTGACTTGTTGGCATCAAAGTAAAAATATTGAAGATCTTGAATGAAAAAGTCCAACTTTATTGGCAGAACGCACTCGTGGAGAGGACTGCTATTTCTGCAAGAACGATGTGACTGGATTAAAAAAATGAATAAAAGAAGCATTGCTTACGTCGATGTTCCGACAGTAATAAGACCCATCAAGATGTCCAATACAGATGACCAAGGTATTGAAGGAATCAGAAGTATTTCTTCTCGGGAGCCATCGGAAGGAGAGTATTCATAGATTCCTGTAAGAGAAGTTTGAAAGCTGTTTCGCTTCACAATACGAATGTTTTTGCTCCCATACCAGTAGCATATTCAACTACGTTGAAAGAGAATTACGAAAATATCAAGTTGATATTGGATGAATTGAAATATTCAGAACACAATTGGCGGATTTGTGGGGATTTCAAAATATTGGGAATAATTTTGGGTCAGCAGCCAGGTGACGTTCAACACCCATGTTTCCTATGCTTATGGGATAGCAGAGACTGACCTGATCATTATAAAAAAATTAATTGTCCAGCCAGAGAAGCTTTTGATCCAGAATCAGAAAACATCATCAACCTTCCACTAATGGATCCGGTGAGAGTTTTACTGCCACCTCTGCATATAAAACTGGGCATGGTGAAGTAGTTTGTATCAGCATAATAAGGAAAAGATAGCTGTTTCATATATCTTCAAGGACAATTCCCAGAAGTATCGGGTACAAAACTGAAAGCAGGAATATTCGATGGACCTCAAACCCGAAAAATGTGTTGGGATCAGAATTTCGTCAGAACTATGAACAAAGTGCAAAAAGCAGTTTGGTTAAGCCTCAAGAAAGTTGTTGTAAACTTTTTAGGCTACCACAAGAGTGATAATTACGAAAAAATTGTGAGAAATATGATATGACAAAAAGAGGTAATAATCAAGGAGGGCGTGAACTGAAAGAAACTTGCTGTGGATTCGGACTCAAGAACGTAGAAAACATAGGATACGACCACTTTGCGAAGGTGTCTAATAGCGCACCTGTCCACGAGTTCAGGGTCATCGCTAACGCTAGCAAGTCGTTCTCGTATCAAATGAATTTTGGCACGCTTGTCCAATCCAAATTTAATACAAATTTCTGGTGTGTACCTCTCGACGATCTTTAGAGCATCCTTGAGATGCTGTGTCCCGGAAGCATAGATCTTCGAGTCATCCATATAGAATATATGTGTGACCTTATGCTTGCGATTATTAGGCCCGCCGTAGACGTACCCACGAGAATCGCGTAGTGCGAGAGATAGTGGCAAAAGTGTGATGCTACGCCTCTTTTCGATCAACGTTGTTTTTAGATCTCTCTTCACACATGTCCAGTTGTCCAACCAATCCACTCGTTCAAGACACCTGTAAAGATCTTATACAGCGTGTTCAGGAAAGTTATTGGCCTGTAGTTCCTTGGGTTGGATAAGTTGCCTTTCTTCGGTAGGAGTACAGTGCGTCCTAACACCAGCCAGTGCAGAATGGGCGTCCCCGACTTTTCATATGAGGTGAAGATCCGAACCAGATGTTAGTGTGTAGAAGTAAAATTCATCCACCAGAAGTTCTTGATACCATCCGGTCCGATAGCGGACAAGTTCTTCGTGCCCTCAGTGCTTCCTTTACCTCTTCGGCAGCAATTGGTGAACATTGTTCCTCTGACGTTATGAGGTTATTGCACAGCTCCTTGAAACGCATGATGTTCTCAGTGACTTTATGCAATGGGTGTTGAAGTTCGTAAATCTCTCTCCAAAAAGTCTCTACCTCCTCGGACGTATGTGGATTATTGACAGAAAGAAGGGGATCGCTGAAGAGGTGCGATGGGTCAGCGAGAAACTATTAATTCTCCCTGGCCCGTCCCTCCCTCTTCTGTATTCTTCTCCTGACGTCAGATAACACTCGTGTTTTGCCAACAGTTTGCTGCTTGATAGTCTGCAGCTTTGACTTGTTCACTGTGTGATCATGGATTATCAGTTCGTGAGCGAACTTTTGAACCCTTACCGTAAAAGGCTTATCATTCCTGTCGGTAATTATTGGAGGAAAAACCTTGAAAAACGTCCCGTTTAGCCCTCCGTCTTACGGTATTTGAGTGATTCAATTTTTTTTGATCAAATGAGGTCCACATGTAAAATCTTTTCTACGAGAAAAATAAGGTATCATTCTTGAAAACCATACAATTTCCAAAGAATTGATAACAAGCGATGAGAAATTATTTGTTAATCGTAACTTATTCAGTTTATGACGCGACGAGAGCTTTGTCCGATTCGAATTGAAGAATGAAGCCGACCGTAGATCAAAAGACCAAAAGGCGCTTGCATCAACTAAACAAGAAAATTGTCAGGGCTAGACAGAACGCATCCCGTATTCAGTATTTCTATTGGGATCATTTTCATTTTTAATCCTTTGAAATTCAAATTAATCTTGTTTTTTTTAGTTTTCCTCGAGTGACTACTGCAATCCATCTTTGCGATCTACCCCCTTCATTTCGAGTGGAATTTACAAACAGGTTTTCATTTTCTGTTTCAACAACAATCAAATTTGAATGCTTGTCAGATTTCTTATTTTTTCAGAGAATTTAAATCCTGAGAATCAGGAACTTCATATACGTCCTGACCTCCTCCTTTCATAATTTCGTTATCAATTTCCTCGTAACATAGCAGATCCTGAATTTTGGTATATGATGACTCAAAAATGCACTTCCTAGTTTCCTCTCTTAGTTCACTCCGTAATGATTCGACCAAATTTGGTTTAAGAAATTCTGGAAGCATTTCTTCCGCTTCATTACAGCCCCCCCTCTCTCAAACGCGCATGCCTACAAATTCGCAAACCAGCCGCTAATTCATGTCGACCGCTCGCATATCATGATAATTGACCGAATTATATTATATATTTCCACGTACCAATCATATCCCGATAATTAAACTAAACAGAGAAACCTTTCATGAGCTGGCGGCTCTGGGACGCAGGAACACTTCAAATTGCAATGTGTCGATCGCCTCATTACTTCCCTTTTATCATATTCTGCAAAATGCGAATATTATAAACAAAAGTAGATAGAAGATCACACATATGAAAGAGCATACTTAAACAGGATAAAATATTTTTAAAAATTGAGCCGCTCAACAGTAAGAAAAAAATAATTTCTCGTAGTCACAAAAATATAAGTCTAGTATTGAGTTGTAAAAACATAAATTGTAAGTCACACAATTTCATATAAAAACCAGAACAGGGCAGTAATCACGGAAATCATCCTCCAATGAATTTATTGATTAAAAGTTTTATAAATCTTTGGTTTGTCTCGATATACAC
>JAUMHM010000051.1:3577185-3590848 GCA_032362435.1 Melikaiella ostensackeni | reverse complement strand
GCAGTGGCAGGCCGTCGACGGTGATGCTTACGGTTTTCATGGATTACAGAGGTGTTGTGCATCATGAATTCCTTCCAAAAGACCAGACCGTGAACAAGGAGTATTATTTGGGCGTTATGAGACGTTTGCGTGAAGCATCACATTTAAATAATTTCTAAATAAATTAGGGTTTAATAATGAACAATGATTTTTCTGATAAATATCCTAATGCTCTTCAATAAATGCACGTGTTTATTTTTTGTGCGTGCTATCAATAGTCTTTCTGGAAGGTTTTATTACGAACTTACGTGGTAACCAGAATATAAAAATTAGTCCTTCTAAAAGGTTCTATTACGTACTCATAAGGTAACCAGAATTAAAAATTAATTCCAAAAATGTCCAAGACTGTGCACGTAAGTAGTTTTACAAGGTCTAGAATCGTCTTCCTAAAAGGTTCTATGAGGTACTTATGTGGTAACCAGAATATAAAAATTAATACGAAAAATGTCCAAGATTGTGGATTTAAGTGGTTTACATGGGTTCCGATAAGGCACTTTTTACGGAAAACTCTACTAAGTCTAGAAACGTGTTTCAAAAAGGTTTTATCACGTACTTATGTGGTAAGCAGAATCGAACATTTATTTCAAAAATGTCCAAGACTGTGCGTCTAAGCGGTTTAAATGGGCTCCTACTAGGGACTTTTTTACGGAAAATACTACCAAGTCTAGAATCGTCTTCCTAAAAGGTTCTATTACGTATTACTTTGGTAACCAGAATATAAAAATTAATACGAAAAATATCCAAGACTGTGAATTTGAGTGATGTAAATGGGTTTCGATAAGGCATTCTTTTACTGGAAAATCTACCAAGTCTAGAATCAACTTTCTAAAAGTTTCTATTACGTAATTATGCGGTAACCAAAATATAAAAATTAATACGAAGAATGTCCAAGACTGTGCATTTGAGTGACGTAAATAGGTTTCGATTAAGTATTTTTTTACTGAAACTTCTATCAAGCCTATTATTATCTAAAAGGCTTCATTAGGTACTTATGTGGCAACTAGAATTAGAAATTAATTCAAAAAATGTCTAAGACTGAGCGTCAAACTGGTTTGAATAGGCTCCTATTAGGCACTTTCGTACTGAAAATTCTACCAAGTCTAAAATTGCCTTTTTGAAAGGTTCTACTAAGTACTCACGTGGTAAGCAGAGTCAGAAATTAATTCCAAAAATGTCCAAAACAGTACGTCTAAGTGGTTTAAATGATCTCCTATTAGGCACATTTGTACTGAATATTCTGCCAAATCTAGAATCGTATCTCCAAAAGCTTTTATTAGGTACTTCTGTTGTAAAAAAATTCAAAATTAATTCCAAAAATGTTCAAGACTGTATATCTAAGTGGTTTAAATGGGCTCCTATCAAGCACTTTCTTGCTGAAAATTCTACCAGGTCTAGAATCGTCTTTCTAAGACGGCTTATTAGGAACTTATGTGGTGACCATAATCAAAAATTAATTTCAAAAATGTCCAAGACTGTGCGTCTATGCGGGTTAAATGGGCTAGTATTAGGCATTTTTGTACTGAGAATTCTAACAAGTCTAAAATTGGCTTTCTAAAAGGTTGATTAAGTACTCACATGGTAAGAAAAATCATAATTGAATTCCAAAAATATCCAAGACTGGGCCTTTAAAAGGTTTAAAGAGGCTTCTACTAGGCACTTTTCTGCTGAAATTTCTACCAAGACTAGAATCGTCTTTTCAAAAGGTTCTATTGCGTACTTATGTGGTAACCAGAATAAAAAATTTTATGAAAAAAATGTCCCAGACTGTGCATTTAAGTTGTTTAAATGGGTTCCGATTAGGCACCTTTTTACTGAAAAATCTACCAAGTCTAGAATCGTCTTCCTTATACGTTCTATTACGTACTCATATGGTAACCAGAATCAGAAATTAATTCTAATAATGGCAAAGACTGTGCATTTAAGTGGTTTAAATGGATCCCGTTCAGGCACTTTTTTACTGAAAAATCTACCAAGTCTAGAATCGTCTTTCTAAAAGGTTCTGTTAGGAACTTATATGGTAACCAGAATCAAAAATTTATTCCAAAAATGTCCCAGACTGTGGGTCTAAGTGGTTTAAATGGGTTCCTGTTAGGCACTTTTTTAATGAAAATTCTACCAAGTCTAGAATCGCTTTTCTTAAAGGTTCTATTACGTCCTTATGTGGTAACCAGAATATAAAAATTAATTCAAAATACGTCCAAGCCTGTGCATTCAAGTACTTCGGAACTTTTGCGATATTTCTTAGTAGGGAATGAACAAAAATGGTTAACACCCATGAAAGTAAATTCAGATCCGTGCCACGGAAAGGGTGGTTTGCTAGGGATGTTAGACCATTGTCCCAAGGTTTATTTAGTTGATAAAAATATCAGTGGGACCAACTAATTTTATTATTGTGGAAATTTTTCGATTATTCTTAGTTGAGGATCAACAAAAATTTCCAACACCTCCCAAAGTAAATGTAGATCAAGTTTACTGCAAGGGTGTTTTTTTGTGGATGATTCTGGGGATGATACAACATTATCCCAAGGATTATTAAGTTGATCAGAAAATCAGTGGGACCAACAAATTTCACTTATGTGGAAATTTTCCGGTCCTTCTTAGTTAGGGATGAACAAAAATCTAAGCAGGAATAAAAAAAATTCTGACACCCCTGAAAGCAAATTTACTAGAGTATTCTGGAGCAAAAGTAGTTACTCCTACTAAATGTGCATGTATATACAAATATTTCGACAACGGTGGAAAATATTGAAACGTGATAAAGGAACCTTTTGAAGGGTGTTCAAGAAGGAAAAACTTTCATTTGTACAATTTTTTCGTATTCCGCGAATTAAAGAAAAAATGATAATTTTCGAGTTTCTGCCGAGGACTTTACTTCCACTTCTTTGTCTGCCCATTTGCAAATTACCCCTACGGTCGGAAACTTTCCCTGCCCTAGGGATAACAGTGTTCGAACCTAGCCGCGATGAGGAGGCCTAGAATTCCGGCGGGTGAGGACGACCTGGACACCGAAGCAAAAGGCCTCATTGAGGAAAGTTGCTCTTGGTTAGTACGGTGTATAGCACCTGCGCTACTTCGACCAAAAAACGGCTGTCGAGTGACTCGACTCCGAAGCTCGGGTGTGGCAAATACTGTGCCTAGAGCTGTATGGCACCAGGATATGGTATCTTTAACGGTGTCCTGGGATACCGGGCGACCTCCCAGTGTCCCAGTGTACATTTAGCCTTATCCCTACAAGCTGATAAAATTGGGCCAGTCCCAAGCTGGGACTGACTGGGACATTTTTCCCTAGCTACTCGTGGGAACATTATGGACTTGAACAAAGAAAAAAATAACGAAAAAACACATGGAGGGGGGTCTTCAATGACACCCTCTATTATCATTTCTTCTTCCGGGAAGATGAAAACCAATGAAGGGGTTAAATCTCTTTCAAAACAAAAAGGGGCCGATCCGGTTTCTAGCACTTCAAGTAGTAAAGCTGGGAATGGGTCTTTGAGTAGTCCCATAAACAAGGCGAATGCTAACGCGAATGATGGGTCCGAGAAGGTCCCTAAGAGGAAAACGTACTGTGGTGCTGCCAGGAATAGGTACCAACGCCAGCAACTTTTCTTGCAAGGTGAAATAAGCTCTTAACCGGGGATTCCTAAACGACCGCGATCTGATGTCAGCGCACCTAAACATGACAGGAAGGCTAACAGAGGCAGGGTCGTTGACCCAGGTGACACATACAGTCTCGTCCTTCAAAGCCATCTAAAATTGGCAGTCGTATTTGAGGGTTTCCTGCAAGAGGAACTTGACTCAGAACAAGCAACGGCTATTAAGGCAGCCCTCGAGATTAAGATCGCTGGGATAAAACCTGGTGACATTATCCCGAGGTTTGAAGACTGCCGCTTCAAAAACAATCTACTCACCATCATCTGCTCAGACGAGATATGCAGAGCATGGCTCATCGGAACTGTTAATGGTTTGAAACTATGGGAAGGTGCAAAAATCAAAGCCATCGATTCTAAGGACCTTCCCAAACCTGCCAAGGCTTGAATACCTGGAATTTCTAAGGAAGCGTGGTCAATCCTGAAAGGATTGACAGTCCAGAATCCCACATTAAAAACAGGGGAGTGGCCTATCGTCGATGTTAAAAACGAAACTAAGTCAACACAGTTAGCCCTGAGTGCGGACCCTTCAGTGGTGCAAAGCCTCGAAAAGATTGACTGTAGACCGTATCTGGGGATGAAGAGAATCCAGATGAGAATTCTTTATAAGCCAAGGGAGATGACGAGGACAGCAGAAGTGGGGCCGTCCTTGGAAAAACCGAGGGAGAACGCTGGCTCTTGAATGAAGAGCGTAAACTCTTCGGATTTGGATTTCATCCGAATAAACCTTCACCACTGTAAATCTACGTCAGCCGTCTTAAGCAGGCGTATTACGGTGGAACAAATAGCTTTTGCCTTAGTTCAAGAATCTTGGTGCTACAAGGCAGAAGTGATGTGTATAAATCAGAAATGCGGCTCTATAATCTACAATAGAACTGATGACAACCCTAGGGCAGTAATTTATGTTCAAAGGGATATTAATTACATCAGCGTACCTAGGTTCTGTACCAAGACCTAGTTGCAATTAAAATCAAACACCAAAAAGGAGGAAAACGTCAGCCAATGGTGATTTGCTCAGCATACCTGCCAAGAGGTTATTGACTTATCCATGTGCTCTATATCCATTAGCGAATCATTCAGGGATTGGCATGTGTCGCCTGAGACATCCCTCTCAGATCATAGGCATATATGCTTTTCCCTGACAACTGACAAGTCTGATCCGGTCAGGTATACGAACCCAAGAGCGACTGACTAAGACAAATATAGGGAGGATACTGGGGAGTCCTTGCCAATTATTCCTAAAAGGATGAGATCACTTAATCAGCTAGAGTTTGCTGTGAATACAGTGCAGAGGACCATACATAAATCCTATGAGGACAACTGTCTTCTTCGTAACAGGAGCCTATACAAGGATGCTCCGTGATGAAATATTATACTTCGGGCTAAGAGGACCTCATGGAGGGGGTATTGTCAGGGGATTCAAAATGTACCTAATACTGCGAAACTCCAGAGAGCCTTAAAGAAAGACCCTACGTGTCAACTGACGGCATTGATTTTGTCAACAGATGATATGACAGAGACGACTAGGGAAATCCCCGAACACCTCGTGCAGGTGCATTTTCCTGGTTCCGAATCTGACTACCCTCGGGGGAGGATAGTAACACAATCAAAAATTAGATGAGTCGTTCGGCGTTTCGACCCATTTAAGGCCGGTGAGGACGATAGTATTTTCCCGGCAATGATTCAGGAAGGTTTGAATGTTTTAATGGGACCATTGTGTTACATTTTTAGGGCATACATAGCTATGGAATATACCCCTGTAGCATGGAAAAAGGTCGAACCGATCTTTAGACTAAAACCGAGGAGAGTCATACTATGAGGCCAAATCATTCAGACCGATTAGCCTAACTTATTTCATAATAAAAACATTAGAGAAGTTAGTCGATTTTCATATGAAGGAGGAAATCTTACCGGATAAACCCCTTCATAGTAATAAATTTGCCTCAGAGAAAAGAAACTACACCGTTGACACACTTCATGCATTGACTTCCCGCATGCAAAAAGCGGGACGAACGAGAGATGTAACGATTACAGCGTTTCTAGACATAGAGGGTCCTTTAGTAACAACCCTACGGAATCTATACTCAACTCTACAGAGGAATAGGAACAGTTTAATACTGTAAATAAGTGGATGCGATCTATGCTGTGCGACAGGATTGTCCAATCGTCGCTCCACGGTTGCAACATGAGAGATCTTCTATCCTGTGAGCACTTGTTATCGATGATTTGATTCGTAGGTTAAACGAGTCAGGTTTGTACACACAAGATTATGTATATGACCTTGCTATCCTGGTATCAGGCAAACATGACGGCACTCTAGTTGAACTTATATAAAATGCTCTCAATATTGTTGGTAATTGGTGCAACACGACCGTGGCCTATCTGTTAACACGGATAAAACTGAACTTATGGTCTTTACGAGACGCAGGAAACTCCTCGATCTGAAGAAATGTAAGTTTTATGGCAAAAAGGTCAACTTCTCCACATCAGCTAAGTATTTAGGCGTCGTTTTTGACCCTAAACTAACCTGAAAAGTACATATTGATGCGGTAGTAAAAAAAGCCAAAGCAGCCTTTTGTGCTTGCAGAGGTGAAATTGGAAAAACCTGGTGACTCCAACCCAAGGTAGTTTACTGGTTAAATACGGTAATCATTAGACCGATTACAACTTATGCCTCATTGATCTGGGTACAAAGAACCAATTTGGTTAGTCCCAGGAGTCATCTGGAAAGCCTACAAAGGGTCTTTTATCCGGCAATTACTGGAGCAATGAGAACAACCCCAACAGCGGCATTGGAATTCATCTTAGGTATACCACCGCTGCACCTTCTAATTAGGTAGAGGGCTGTAGCAGAGACGTACAGACTTTTCCTAAGGAAGGGTCATAAAAATGCCGAGTTTCTTAACCTGCATGATACAGTGAAGAGTGTATTGACAAGAGATGAAATCCTTTCCATGCACTTTGATAACATGCTGAAAGAATACTCTTTCATGAGGCCCTTCAAGGTGATCTTCCCAAAAAGGGAGAACTGGCACGATTAACAGAGGAGAAGAATCATTTACAACCTAATGTCTCGTATGCTACACAGACGACTCTAAAGACTACCTTGGCTTTGGGGCTGGAGTATTTGGGATGAAACCTACTGCTGAACTAATAATCGCACCATTCGTGGCCATTAAGGCCTGTCTAGAGGAGATTCGTAAACGTGGATTAGTTGATCACCACATTTACATATACTCTGACAGTCAAGCTGCTCTGAAAGCCCTCCATTCGGAAGAGATTACATCAACACTTGTCTGGAGTTTACATAAAGACTTGTCTGGAGTTGCCTCCAAGAACTTCTGGAAGTGTCTGGTGAAAACAGAGTCAACCTGATCTGCGTGCTTGAACACGAGAATACTGAAGGTAACGAGAGAGCTGATGTGCTTGCAAAAAGTGGGACTACAAAAGCCCTCAACGGATTTGATTCATACTGCAGAGCCTCATGTGCTTCAGCTAAGTATGCGATTGAAAAGTGGCTCCTGGAGTAACACACGAGGTATTGGAAGATAACTAAAGGAATGATACAATCTGAAAAGTTGATCAAAAAACTTTGTTTAGGAAACTCTAAAAAAACTTTTGAACTTTGAAAGAAAACAGGTGAAAGTAGTGGTAGAAATGCTCATGGTCCACTGCCGCTAAAGAAGTACCTGACTAACAAAAAAATCGACAGTGACCCTCGCTGTCAAATTATGAAGGAAACAGCGATTGTGATGTGCTAGTAAACCTTAAAGTGAAGCATTTAGGAAATCATTCATGTGAACCAAATGATTTGAAAGATAAATAAACGCCTTTACGGCGGAAACCGGCCTCATGAGGGAGGACTAGATTCAAGGGTCCAGTACAATAGGTTACATATAGACAACCTCAGTGCCATGGGACTTAAATGTTCCTGCCCATTCGTATTAATAATATAAAGAAAAAATTCACCAAGTACCATCTATGTACCACGTCACGAGCTGCCCCCGCCACCGCCATTTGCGCCCACTTTGACGCGATTTGCCGGCACTTGCTTGTCCCAAATCACAAGCTGACCTATTAAACTTGTCAACTTCGACCGTCCACCCACGCATATGGCCTCCTGTCTGACACAGATGCGAGAAAAAAATCATAGAATATTGATGGATTTTCATAAAATTATGTAAATTTTAAGGAAGAATTGACGAACTCGAAGTGAAAATTCAAAAGCGGTTCACTACTTTTTTTCATCAATAATTACAAAATTTTTAAGGATTATTGGAAAAAAATTCTCAAAGAACTCACAAGCTGTTCCGAAAAATCTGGAAAATGGGAACTGAGAATACGCCCGTACACACGCGGCAGCATGTACGGGCCGTACACATTCGCACCCTAGGTCCATGTCTGTCCGACGAGTGGCTAGAAGTTTTATAAAACCTGAATTAGGGGTATCCACAATCCACATGTGCAGCCTGACCTACGTTCGCTTAGCGATGCTGGTATTTTTTCGACAGAAAAGTGACAGAAAATTCATGACCACTTGGAAGAAAATTCTAGATGGAAGGGTTTGGTTCGTCGAGTGGTTCGTAAACCTGAACGTCGAGGGACCCTTTCTTCTGGCACAACTTAACTTTTAACAAGACTTGAAATGAAAAGTATTTCATTTAGACTAAATAAATGCTGATAATTGTTTATAAATAAATTTGTTCAACATTAATAATACAATAGTTTTTTGTCGATGGAATGACAGTTTTTGATCTACTAGTCAAAACCGAAATGGTTTCAGTCTTTAGCTGTGGAAAAAATGCTCTCTATTTCCGCTGGGATTTTTTGGAAGGAATTTTTTTCATAGATAAAGATTAAAACCATTTTGGTTTTGACTAGTAGATCAAAAATTGTCATTCCATCCAGAAAAAACTATTTCACTTCCCTAATCGACAACATATCATCAAAATTCAATTTATAATACAATGTTTGTGTAAATTTTTACTTCTTTCCTAATGAAATTTGTTAATAAAAAAAAAACATTTTTGCAACGATAATAATAACAATTTTGTATACATTTTCACTGCCTTACTAATACAATTTTTTAATATAAAATAAGTTGTTATAAAGTAGAAAATTGATCAAGTATATAAAAAATTTTTAAAAATGACAAAATGGCGGCTGTTTTTCTAAAATGTTTGGAAGTGGATTTTCTCAAACTCTACTATTTCTTTTTTTTCGAGAAGTAGATGGTAATATGTTCATGCTTCACATAGAAAAAAATTATTTAAAAAAAAAAAGAGAATTTTCGAATTTTTCTCGGAAACAACCAAGGGTACAAAAAATATTGAGATAAGAGTTTATACATCTAGGAAAGTTCAACAAAAAATGCACCTTGCTATTTTGTGATATCTTGCAAAGTTTACGAGAAAAATGCGAAAGTTACATCGTCAGATAAAAAAATTCTCCCAGTCTAAAAAATTGTGTAGCCCGCAAAAGCCGATATGGCGACTTCCTCATACAAGCAGAAAAAAAGAGGCGCGATGGGTAGTGAGAAACTGTTGATTCTTCCTGACCCATCCCTCCTTCTTCTGTATTCTCCTTCTAGCGTCAGATAACACCCGTGTTTCGTCAACAATGTGCTGCTTGACGGTCAGCACCTTTGACTTGTTCAGTGTGTGATGGTGGATCCTCAGTTCCTGAGCAAACTTGTGGACTCTTACCGTAAAAGGCTAACCAGATGTTATGTAGTCAATCACACACTGAATACGGGACGCGTTCTGCCTAGCCCAGCAAATCTTCTTGTTCAGTTGATGCCAGCGCCTTTGAGTCTTTTGATCCATCGTCGGCTTTACCCTTCGATTTGAAGCGGTCAAAGCTTTCGCCGGATCATAAACTGAACAAGTGATGGTCCAGAGGTCGGACTCCTCCGAGAGATCCTCAAGAAGGGCGGCATCTAGTTCAGCCAGACCTTGCGGCTTAGGAGGAACCTGGATGTTAATGTTCCTCCTTGTTCTGAAATCGCCATCACGCATAAATATACATGTTAGTTATTCACGATATTTTGACAGACGTTTAGAAAAAATGTAACAAAAATAATGAATTCATCGCATCAAGGGGCCTCAATATATCACGTGACCCTAAGAGTGGGGGTGGGGTGTCAGAAAAAACATCACACACGGTCACGTAGGGATAGGTGGGTCGGTGTCGATGATTAGCTAATGACGATCACGCGACTTATGACCGCTTTCTTATAGGAGATGAATATAAAAATAATATATAAAAATGTATTTTCATAATTTGGAAATGTTTCAGCAGCTTAAATACATTCTGTTGAAACTGTACTTTTTAAATTAATGACTATTTTTAAGGCATTCTTATAAACATAATTAAATATTATTATGCTTAGAAATATCTTTCTTTATCCTAACAATATTCTATACTTCAAAATGTTGATTCTTGTAATTGAAGTTATTACAAAATCAGCTGAAATGAAATAATTCAATATATAAGAAGGTAATAATTAATAAAAATATAATTCTGCAATTTATAACTACCATACATTATATGTGGCGAGGATAGGCGGAGAGTAGATATGGCTAAGAAGGTATTGGAAAGGATAGGCATATAACAGGATTGACGTGGATAGGGTGAGGAACTTTGCCTTTTTAATTTTTTTCAAAATTAATTTTAACTTGGGGGAATTTAGGTGCCTAAAAGGACGGACAAGCATTGACGTAAGTACACGGAGGATAAGCTTGAATAAAAGGATGAAGATTAAAGATATGGGCAATTGTGGATAAGGTGTGCTTGCCGCCACTTCAACGGATTTTTACATTTATTTTAATCAAAATTGACTATTACCATAGCGCCCGAGCGAGGAAATTATCCTCAGTTAAGGATCCAAAAGTTTTTTTGGGAAGGGAAGGGGAGGGAGTTATGGTTGATGGGGCATCTTAAGGTTATATTTCTCCTCCACTCAACTCGCCATTTCGAATCTGAACCTTACGGGGGGGAGCATCGCCCTCCCCAACAGGTTGCCGTATGGAATCCTTCGTCCCCTGCAAGTTCCTGTACACAGTGTACAGGAACAGTGTATAATCTGTTTAACTCTGTATACTCTACAGTGTAACAGCGTACAGGGTTTTCCAGTAGGGTTCCCCTGGATCAGCCTCTGCTTGTTCACATGAAATACACAACTGACGCAGACATCGTAAACATATGTGAAAATTTGTTAAAAAATCATCTTATTCGTAGTCAATAATATTAAAAATATAACCTTAGTAGCACAATCGGATTGACATGTATACCTATTTATGACCTGATAAGCTTCCTTCGTCCCAATTATGCAGAGTGCGTTTATTGCTGCGTACGTCGAAGCGAGATGAGGAAACTGATGCGGTCCGCCACCAAATCCTCCATCTGGCGCTTGACATTTACCTAAAAATTTGATAATATGCGCATAACTCTGGTCGTCCAATCGTTCGCCTAAGATTTGGAGAGAATGAAGGATCCAATAACATAACCATGGCCTGCTGCAATCTAAGCCCTTCGAAAAGAAAAGAAATACAGGAAAAGTAAAAATAACTAACTCAATAGTGAGTGAATAGCTACCTCATAGGATCCACTTAGATGAGTCAAGGAGTTCCTCAAAAATCTAACGTGTTCGCATCTATTCAAAATAGGCTTTTTATTCAGCTTATATAAACGAAGAACATCATCCTCAACTTTTTCCTGAAAGAACATTGAACAAGTGTGACGTTTTTCGACAATTCACAATTGAAATTTTCAAGTGACAGTATAAAAGTAGACTTTCTTCTACTGTCGGCGAGAAAATTCGAGTCCTTTGGCTTTGCCGTTAAAAAAGTGAGTCAAGAAAAAATAGTAGCGTATGAATAAATGATAAATTTGAAGGTCAAAGTGCTTTACGTTAATAACCATGAAACCAATATGTCAGAAATTTTTTTATGGCTTACAGACCTAAAAATCTCATATAAAGTGAGGAAATTTCACAGGTTTTAACGATAGTGAAATTTGGAGCATAGCTTTTTATTGGAAAAAATAAAATAATGAAAGGACAAGTCTGCAAAAATTCATGAAGGTACTTAAAACATTTCTCAACCCATTGCCGTTGAAAATTTTTTTTAAATATAACAAATTGTGTTTTTACATAATTATACAACCATTTAATATTCAGTTTTAGTTATGATAATTAAGTGATTTAAATTTGAGGCAAATATTTGAACTATCTGCGATTATTTGCAATTTCCAAAAAGTGTGTAATTTTTTTTCTTCGTGCAAATTGCGATATTTGTGGACAATTTTTTGCATTGAGAAATGAGTGTAAGAAACCAGTTGGGTGCCTTTTTTGCTAAGATCGTTCTCGCCTTTCCTCAAAATGTGTGAAAGAGGTACGGATAATTTAAATAACTGCCTCAAATTTAAATCACTTAATTATCCTAATCAGAACTCAAGATAATATGGTTGTATATTTATGTAAAAAAATGACAATTTGTTATATACTGAAAATTTTCCAACAGCAATTGGTTCGAAAATGTTTGAAGTATCTTTATGAATTTTTGCAGACTATTTCTACACGGAGAGAAATTACTAGTGGCACGCACTTGAGACCAACAAGTAGTCAGCACTTGAAATTCTTCAAGTGGTAAGAGCAAGAAGTTCGAGTGACAAAAGCTTGAAATTCATGCTCGACGCACGTATTTTCCATGCAGTAGATACACTGCGTTCAAGTGCGAACTCCATGAGCTTCAAGCATTAGCCACAAAGATGACTTGTAGTGACCACCAGACGGGCCAACTGTGTCCAACGCTTGAGTTTCACGTGCGTCGCACGTGATATTCAAGCGTTGGGCACGTAAAAGCCTGTGCACTGCACTTGAAACTTCAAGCGTTGAACGCATGGAGGGACTTATGCGTCACGCACATGGCGCTCGCTAGTGGTATGAACATGAATACCATGTGCGACCAGCATAAGCATTGGCTAGTGGGAATCATTTGGAGCCATGTATTTCCCACTTGAATTCATGTAATTTGCACTCGTCATTTCCCTTGTACTCACCACTTAGTACCTTTCACGTGCGTACCACTAGTAATTTCTCTCCGTGTATTATTTTTTCAATGAAAAAATATGCTCTAAAATTGACTGCCGTTAGAACCTGTTAAATTTTCTTATTTTTTATGAGATATTTAGGCCTATAAGCCATAATAATAATAAGAGGACTCGAATTTTCTCACTGATAGTAAAATCAAGCATTGACGTCCCAAGTTTATGATATTCAAGTACGAGACCAGTAGCATCTGTCTAACATATCGACAGACTCGATAATTACACAAAAAAAAACTGCCCGCTGGACGGACACATTCTCCTCACGCGCTACATGCGCAGCTAGCAAGTTTGAACGCGCCTAGGGCACTCGTCTGTCGGATCTCGCGCTTCGCGCTCGGTCTTTGTCCTTCCCATATATTTGTAACTATATCTTTTTGAATAAAAGGAAAAACCATTGACAACTGTGATTTGGTATTTGTCAATTAGCTTTAATAAAGAACTTTAATCAAAGCTTCGATAAAAGCTCCTTCGACGTTAACGAATACATTCTCATTACGTATCACGCGCTTCGCACTCGAATAAATTATGTCCAAAAAACAAATTTTTTATAATATATTGAAACCTATTATATTGAATGATGTTACAATCATTCCTCTACCAACGTCTGGGACTGCTTATTTAGATATTGAAAAATAAAGTACAAATCTTATCCTTTACCATTATTTTAATGTTTACTCCTTGTTTGCATTAATCTTTTTTCGCAGTAATTCATAGCTAAAAACCCTCAAATATAAGCAGTAGAAGGCAGACTATCGAAATTGTCCTTTCTTTTTGGACCACAAAAGAGTGCAACAATTGAGCCCCTGGATGCAATAACTCGCTGAGCGCTCGAAAACGCGTAAAAGTATTGTCTGCGCGGTGACATTACG
>JAUMHM010000051.1:3537613-3556753 GCA_032362435.1 Melikaiella ostensackeni | reverse complement strand
CATAAAAACTCTTCAAAATAATAGTCTTTGCTCTAAGTCAGATCAAAATGCCGAAATTATCCCAATATAATCGACGTAGGGGATTTATTACATGTATTTCGTAATCACTTTACGCTTGAGAGTCTTTGCTCTAGATTAGACCAATATGTCAAAATTATTCTAATATAATTGACATCAGAGATTTATTATATTTATTTCGCAATCACTTTACACTCAAGAGTCTTTGCTCTGAAATACAACGCACTGTATGGTTTTCCACTAAAATCCCTTACGAAAGGAATGCTTTGAAGCAGTTAGTCCCTCTTCAAATATTTCAAGTAGATATTCTCTATAGACTCGCTTCGAAATATAAATGGGCTGAGTAGAGGTTCAGGTAGGTCAGTTAAAATAAGAAATCGCTTTTTAAACTTGTCGCAAGGAAATACAAATGCCGGAAACAGCCCTTTCAATTACGAGTCAGAAATCACTGTTTCGACAAGAGTTGGGAGTAGACTCCGCTCCTCTCTTGAGTGATTTATGATCTTTCATGACAGCTTAGCATCAGCTGTACAAATAGATTATTAAGCAGGTGAATCTTGCGTACAAGTTAAGTTTAGGGTTTAGGATTCACAAATATAAGAGGGGATCTACCCAAATATTATGGATTTAAATGCCATCTAGTGCCATACAATGAAATTCTTTATTTATACCAGGCGCACAGGCCTATAATGCCTTTGTGAGTCAATTACTATATTGTAGTGCCAATTGTGTCCGTTAATTTTATTGGCCAGATTGTCGAGTAGACTCGAGTCTGCCCATAAACAGAACGAAGCACGAATCAACCCTTTTAATTTCTCAGCAGTTATTCCGTAGACCAGGGTACGAATTTAACCTCGCTCTGCTCACGAATGCACTGAATGTGAAAGTCCCTGTCACACACTCACAAATTTCACTAAATTCACCGTGGCAAAATAATTTTGTTCAAATTTCAAGATAATTATTCATTCACGCCCAAATAATTATTCATTCTCACTTCAAAGAATATATTTTTAATTTCGCACCGCAATAATCAATTTTCTTCAGGGTTTACCCTCACTATGCGCTGTAAGCATAAAGGAAAATAAGATAGCGTCAAGGCGCTTCTCACGAAAGCACAAAGATCGTTCTTTGAGATACGATGTTTTTATAATCCAAGGGACGAAGTTGACTTCTTTCTGCCCTTGACACGCTCGGATCTCTTTTTGGAGGAAATAAAAATCAAACTCGTCGGGTGGCAAAAGCGTCCTGAAAAATCGTGCTAATTCTCGGTTGACTCGCTCAACCATATTCGCTTGCGGATGCCTAATTGAGGTATCATTTTTATGTTTCTCTCATCTAAGGCTTGCATCCATCTTTTACAGGTGAACTGTGTGCCACGATCTGATAATATTGTATTTGGTCTGCCTATTGTTGTATTAAATGATCGAGTTTTTTAACGGCTGCGTCACAAGTCGCGTTCCTCAGAGGGTATAGTTTAATATACTTGGTAAAGGTATCAATCATGACTAATAAATACTTATAACCGAACTTTGCTTTTGTTATTGGTCCAAAAGAGTCGATTGATATAATTTCTAAGGCTTTCTCGGATAACACCGGCTCCATGATCGATTGAGACGCTGTCGTTGAGAATTTATTTCGCTGACACTAGTCGCAATTATGTAATACCTGTCGTGTAAGCTTAGCTAGTCGCGGTGCATAAAAATATTTGCGTATTATTCTATAAGTCTTTTCCGGTCCTGGGGCCCCATCTGCAAAGTAACATTCCCATATGATTTTTCTGATAGATCCTTGAGGCACGTAGATACCGGGTTTCTTTCTTATTTTTTGGTCTTCTTGTAATTGTGGTAGCGCTCGTAGAGTTGCCTAAATTTCCGGTGTCCACTCATAGTCCGGTTTAATTCCATTAGTGGTTAATATAATACCTAGGAATTTTGTTTTCTCTCTGAAAAAATGAGATTTCGTCAGGTTTAGTGTCACATTATTTTTTGATAATCCTTCCAGTAACTCTTTCAGGTGCTGGAGGTGTTGTTCATGTGTGTCTGATGTTATGAGGGTGTCGTCTACGAAAGTGACGACGTGATCACCTATGTCTTGTAGTGCATGGTTCATTCCTCTGACCAATGCTGCGGTACTAGTTTTCAATCCGAATGGGACTACTTTAAATTCGTAGCTCCTACCGCGGTACTGAAAAGCAGTGTATTTTCTAGAGTCCGGGTGCAAAGGAACCTGCCAAAAACTGCTCGTCATGTCGAGGTTTGACATTATATTTATTCCTTTACCTTTTTGAAAAAAGACCTCTGCAGTTTCTGGGCACTCCCAGTCTTTGATTAAAATTGTATTCAATTTCCTCGCATCGAGACATAGACACGACCAGAAATGACACTTGTATCATTTGATCGGGCGATTGCACGTCGGCATGAGTTTGCTTATTAAGCCGAGTTGCTTTGCCCCCCAGGGGTCCAGCGACCGCGACACCTGCCAGGGATAGGCTAGGATATCGCTCGAATCTCTCTTTATTCGCATTGAGAAATTCTTTCGTAATACAGGTGATCTCAGCACCTGTATCAACTAAAGCATTGGTCAATATACCGCCCACTTGTATATTGACCGCATAGCATTTTGACCTTTGAGTTTCTTTTTGTGGGGTCTCTTGTAATTCGGTGTGTGATTCCACCTCCATATTTTGGACACGTTAGGCGGTCTGTGGTTGTTGTTGTCTCCAAGAGGGATTGGGGTTTGAGCCTCGTTGCGGCTCTATGCCTTGACCCTGTCTAGGCCCTTGATAGCCTTCATTTATATTTGTATTAGGGTTTTGCTGGGATTGATAGTTGTTCGTTTGTTGTCCACCATTTCTCTGTGAACAGCCCCCCTGCTTGGAGGATCTCCAAGAGTTAGGATTGTTATTGTTATGATTGTTATTTTCTGGTCGGCTGTTCCCTCGGCCTCTCCACTTTTCGTTGTCAGGATACGCGGTGTTTGTGGCCCCGATGTGATCAAAATCTTCCAGTAGTTCGATCAATACTTCACATTTCCGAATACCGCGTCCAATGATAGAATATTTGATCTCGTCCGAAAAGTGTCGCGCCAGTTTCTTGTTAATTTCGTTTTCTTCTAGGCCATGCGTTAACTCTTTTACATGTGCCAGTATTTTTAGTACATATTCTGCACGTGATCTGTCTTTCTCCGGCTGGTATCTTCAAAATTCGAGCCTTTTCTTAATCCTATGCTGGACGTGATCGCTCCAGTATCTTTGTCTAAATTTAACCAGGAAAGAGTCGAAGTCGTAAATATCGTGTTTCACCACTTGCCACCAGTATTCGGGTGGGCCTGATAGTGACCTCTCAAGGAGGTAGTCTGTGTCACAGGCACGTCGACGAACCGCCTCCCAATACTCCTCCATCTGCCTCAAGTACCTCATGGGGTTTTCTTCCCCATTAAACTCTGGCAATACATATTTAATATGCGGTAATTGTCCTATGGGGGTTTACCGTCTCTACGCTTCACCTGCTGTTCGGTGTTTTACTCATCGTAATGTCTTTCCTTATTTATTTTCAAATGAAAAATCCGATTACCACTAATCACTGAGGAATTTCACTTCCTATTCACGTCGCACTTTTCTATAAGTTTTTTTTTTTGAATGTGTTTTGTTTATTTTTCAACGCGGCACTTTTTGAATCTCAATAGTTTTCTAAAATCCACACTTTCTTGAAGTTTCTCGCAACACTTTTCGATTTTGATAGTTTTTTTCACGCTGCACAATTGTCTGTGATCAAATTTTGTTGACACTAATTTGTCTTATTTTGATGCACCGTGCACTTTCGCATTTTTGCAACTAATTTTTCGAATTCCTCTTTTCCTTTTAAATAGTCTATAAAACCTGGCATACCTTTTGGGGTTTCTTCTTGGCTAGTCGTTGGTGGGAGGTAGACTCGTTTAAGGTTTTAGTCGCCTTTAAAAAATGCGCTAATGGCCTTTTTAGTGTCCATTATTTTTCGAGTCAAGTGTACTTCTCCTCATTTCTCGTGCCTCACGTTGTTGCACCAATGCGTTATATCGTTAGGTTAATTATATCGGGTTATACAGTATTATCAATCCAGCCGATATTGAATTTAAATAATTAAGTATGAGGGATCGCACGAGATTGAGATTTACACTTGATTCTCAGTATAACGAGAGATATTCGCGACATAAGTCGGAGGCAAATTCAATTCTGAGTTCTCTGTACGAATGTCAACCGGAAGTCTCAGCTGAAGGGACTTTGTTCACTTAGCGACTTCTCGTTTCCTTTTTATCAATGAGATAGAAACTCATGGTTTAATCACAGGTATAAATGTGAAAATCACTAAAAAATCAGGTCTCAGGAAATTCATTGTAATTCCATTATATTATAGTAAAACGTGTGTTATTGTCCCAGTGCCAGCAATTTGACAAAATATTTTCGTGTCCACGGATGGAAACAATTTTTTGGGACCAACCCTGATACTAGATTTTAATGCTACTGGGACTTGGGAAGTTAATTTAAATTTCATTACAGTGAAACGTGTGCAATTAGGCTAGTTTCAGAAATTTGACAAAATATCGACTATGACACACGTTTTACTGTAATGGAATTTAAAGAAATTTTTCATGTCTCAGTAGCATTGGAATCTAGTATCGGGGTTGATCCCAAAAACTTGCTTCCAGTCTTGGAAACGAAAGTATTCTGTGAAATTGCTAGCACTGAGCCAACGACACACGCTTCACTGTAATGGAATTTAAATAAATGCCCCAAGTCATAGTTGCATTGAAATCTAGTATCGGAGTTTGTCACAAAAAATTGTTTCCTATCTTGGAATCGAAAATATTTTGTCAAATTGCTGGCACTGGGCCATTGACACACGTTTTACTGTAATGAAATATAAATGAATTTCTCAAGTCCCAGTAGCATTGAAATCTAGTATCGGGGTTGGTCCCAGAAAATTGTTTTCAGTCGTGAAAACGATAATATGTTGTAAAATTGCTGGCACTGGGACAATGACACATGTTTTACTGTCATGAAATTGAAATCATTTGCCCATGTCACTTTGTCGCTTATTTCCTTAACTCGAATAAAAAAAAGCAGATGGCAGAAGTAGTCCCTGTAATCAAATTCAGACAATTTTCCTTTTGTGAGTGGTTTTTCGTTTGTGTTAGAACCTTATCCCTTTTTGCATTTACTTTAGTAGAAAAACATATGGATCAACTTTGAAATTATTGTAGAATTTTGGTTGAAAAAATTATAACTCATTTTTCGATGGGCCACTAAAGGCTTGATTTTTTAGTGATTTGTACTTTTATTACCAACCCAGGCCTGTTCGTTGCTAATAGGTTGTTTGAACTCTCAAGTTGTTTTTAAATTTTATTACAAAATAATATAACGTCTTCTCCATTGGGCCTGTACGAAAAGTCCATGTCCCCAGATAGGATTACTTGCCGGAGTTGATTTTTGTTGATAATGCACCATTCACGTTTCTGTTTGGAATCAAGCACCCTTGGGAAAACTACAAGGTACCTTACGGACCCGGCATTCTTTCCGGGAAACTGTTTATTTACTCTAAAAATCTCGAGTGAAATTGGCCTGTTTAACCTCATTTTTCCTGGCCAAGAGCATTAACGAAGTAAATTGTGTGGAACCGTTGCATGGTCACAATCGAGTACAGTGATTGCGCAGGTTAGGCTTCTGTGCAATGTCAAACATGTCATGTTCGGTGAAACTTATGCAAGAGTCACGTTGGAGTTCATCACTGCACGGAGCACTTATAATCATGATGCGCATTTCATATAGATTGATTGGTTTTTGTAAACGTAGTCCATTTGACCTATTTGGATATCCCTACTCATTGATTAGTTGTTATTGTCTCTCATTGATTTATGCAAGTTCAAATACTTCTCCTCTCGTTCTTTCAGTGATTTGATACTCAATTCCATATAACTGGTACTTATGTTTTAAAATTACTTCTCTTATAAATAATCATTATCGGAATAACTTGATTGGAAAGGAAGTATTAGCACTGAGCTAGTCGGAATTCTGATGGTGAAATGGTATAGGATACGTTAGACAATCCCGTTGTAAGTGGCGAAATAAGAATAATATCCACAATTAACAAACTCAAGAATGGTACGGCTGCTGGAGTGTATAGTATTAACGCTGAAATGCTTATGAGCAGTGAGAAGGTGATTATCGTTCCAGTTCAAAAGGGAAAGGGTAATAAATCTGACTGTACTAGTTATAGAGAAATCAGCCTGCTAAGTACCGTGGGCGAAATATTTACCAAAATACTTATTAGTGAGGTCACGGAAATAACAAAGGAAAGGATCTGGGAAGTTCAAAGTGGATGCATGTCAGAGAGGTTATGTGCAGATGAGATATTTAGCTTAAGACAGATATCAGAAAAACGTTTAAGAGTAAAGAAGAAAGTTTTCTGTGAATTTTTTGATGTGGAAAAAACCTTTGATAAGGTGGATAGAGCTAAATTATGGGAAATCCCGGAAGAGTGTGGAATTAATGGTTGGCTGCTAAAAACAATAAAAGACATATATAATGGTAGTAAAGCGAGTGTAAGGGTCAATGGACAGCTGAGCGATGGGTTTGATATTAGACAGGGCCTTAGGTAAGGCTGCGCTATGTCCTCCTAGATGTTCAATGTATACATGGAAAAATGTCTAGGAATGGCTCTCTTAGACGAAGAAGGTGTTGATCTCGGGACAGTGAAAGTGCGTGGATTGGCGTTTGCATATGATAAGATTGTTACGCACAATCAGTCGATGGTTTGCAGAGAATGTTAAGCAGACTGGATACCAAGATGTAGAGTATTGGTCTTGAGATTAACATGAAGAAAATAAGAATTATTGTATTCGAAAGCATGGGTGAGAAAACAGTATGCAACATTGCCTTAAACGAAGAGAGGATAGAAGAAGTTGATGATTTCGTGCATCCTAGAAGTTTATTTACTGCTGACGGGTAGATAGATGCAGAGATATCTAGACGTTTCTGCGTGAACCGTGACGTACGGCGTCAGTGTGAAGTTCTTCGCCTGAATTGATTGCTAGAGAGATTAATCAGCGACCCGTGTCGGTCGAGCGTGTGGTTTGAATAAGCAGCACGCGACTTTTGGATGGATCTAAAATCTATCCCTCCTACTCATCCCTCACTTACCCTTACCAAATAAATTCCTTGATCCTCGACTGTATAATGAGTCTAGAACCGAACGAGTTATGTTTACCCTGATAGGGATTGGGCGTAAAAGTGTAATAATAATAAATGGTAATGCTCTTTCAATTAGCTTGCGCTCAACCACTTTGTCGACCGCAGCGCAATTATCATAAGTTGACATATGATCGAGCGACTTCAATCAGAGTTTGCCTGACTATATGTGAGTAACTGTCACTTTTATTACAATGAATCGAGTTGCCTATATTTAGGCGTTACGACGAAATGTAAGAATTCACTGTAAGAAATTTTTTGTGAATTTTCCCAAAAAGTTTGAGAAGCTTTTCACACAATCACTTTGGGAATATTCCCAAACATTTGAGGGGAAAAATCCCAAAGAATGATGGAAAAAATCCCAAAGAATGATGGAAAAAATCCCAAAGAATGATGGGAATTTTCGCAAGAGTTTGGAAATTTTTCCAACATTTCGTGAGAAAAATTCCCAATATTGATGGGAATTTACTCATGAGTTTGGAAATTTTCTCAAAGTTTCGCGAGGAAAAGTCCCAATATTGATGGGAATTCACCCAAGAGTTTGGGAATTTTCCCAACATTTCACGAGGAAGATTCTCAAGGAATAGGGAAAATTACACAAAGGTTCGGGGATTTTTCTCATGAAATGTGAGAGAAAATTCCAAAAAATAATAGGAATAGAATTACGACTTTGGGAATGATCTATTACATTTTATGTGGAAAACTCCCAGAAATAATGTGAAATTCCTCAAGAGTTCTTTTCTTTGGATATATATTGATTATCCAGTCACATGATCAATATATGTAATGAGGAAGCTATGTGATAAAATCATGTACAACTACGACGAGAATGAAAAAAAATTATATAACACACAACTATATTCATGATCTAAATCAATAAATAAATATGCGAAATAAATAAAACAAGTAGGATGGGAGAGACTCCAACTTCGATTGAGTCCATTTTAGCCCATGAAATAGTATTCTGCAATTTTTCGCATCAATTTTATTACTTGTGCATCTGGTTTCTGATTCCCATTCTTTTCCTCTTGCCGTTTGCTTGCTTCAGAAGAATTTATGCCTAGGAGTATCCTGAAACAAAGACGATGTTCTTAGCAATAGTGTTCACGAATGGAATAGCAGATCATTCCGAAAATTTAATCAGGTAGTCGATTGTATATTTTAACATTCGCATTCACATTCACTTGTCACCTGCCACTTTTTGGAAATCCGTTCGGCATGCCAATTTTAAAATTATGAACGTCACTGACGAGACCCAAAAACATTGCCGAGAATCTTATAATATTTGTATCTGAGTTTCATAGGTATCATTTTCGTGAATTGGGGGAAGTTTTGGGTCTCGTCAAACATGTTCAAAATTTTTAAATTGACATGTCGAACGAATTTATAAAAAGTGACAGATGACCAGTGAATGTGAAGGTGAATGTGGAAATACATAATCGGCCTCCAGATCGTTCTTGATCGATTCTCGAGTGGGCTCAAAATGAAATAGAAAGCTGTTATTCTTTTAAATCTTATTTAAGGAGATCAGAGGAATAGTATTTGGCGGGAAAGTATATACCGTTGGTAAAACTCTAGTGACGAGGTCATCTCAATTTGGTAGTTGCATCTATGAGCGTAGAAGCTGACTATTAGTATGAGAATTCCCTGGAGAACACAGTTTGCTTCAGCCATGAAAATTCCTTCTATAGTAAATAAATCAAACATCGGTTCTTGGGGTCGTACAAGGACTCACCCTTGATGGCCAAGACGGGACGTTCAGAATTTTTTACTCCAAAGGTCATCTTCTCGTCATCGGCAGGATCCTGAAAAAATCAGTGAAGATCATCCTCCAGGAAAACCAATTCGATGAAGTGAATTATAAGATAATAGAAAACACTTGAAAGATAGGAATATCAAATCGATAGAATACCAGTTTCACCCATCAACTTCTTTATAACAATCGGACTGGTCCAGGAAAGATAATTCATTGATTCTATAGGATTTTGAAAGTGTATCAACAATTAAAGCTGAGAAAACATTTTTTAATGGTTCTTCAAAATTCGGTTTCTATTCTTCAGTTTGGGCAATGCACAGAGCGAGAGAAAAACACTCATTCTGCATCATAGTTACCCCAGTTGACGGTAGATTCGTTTGAAAAAAAGCAACCTCAAAAATGATGAATATTGAGTTGAGAAAAATTTCTTTTACGTGAGTAAAGTAAGAGGTCCCAAGAGAACCCAAGTAAGAGATCAGAGAAATGAAAAAATCTAAAAGTAAATAACAATTGTTAACTCACCTTTCATTTATCGTAAGCAGACCACTTGAGAGCAATATAGCTTTAAATCGAACACTTTCAGTCACACACAAGCCGCACAACATGATTTTAGTTGTCACAAGAGAAGCGTCCACATCAAGATTTCAGTGGTAACTGATTGCAATTGAGCAGCAAATTGGGCATGTAGAAGGAATTAGCCATCATAGTCCTGATGGAAAATGGAAACAGGTAAATACAAGGTGGATACATTCTCAGAACCTACGGACCTTGCTTCATTGTTCTCAAACGCAGGTCATTACAGATGTTGGAAACTCAAGACGATCTTGAATTTTGAAAATTTTCATTGGTCATTCAAGATATCCATGAGTAAATTATAATCTATCAAATAATAATCATAATAATAATTATCATTATGATAATTAACGTACAATAATTAAGTTATTATTATTTATCATATCATTATAATAATTATCCTTATGATAATTATAATTCATTATGATATAATAATCAATAATAATGTAATTATTATATGTAACAAATAATAAATCAGGTTTAATATTTGTAGATTTTTTTTAACAAAAGTGTGAATTTTCTCATGTTCCATGGGAAAATTCCCGAGACTTTGCATTAAATTGACTATTTTTCAAAAGGTTTTGTCAATTTCCTATCATTTCGGCGAAATTCCCAACTGTCTGAGGAATATCCTGCTCTTTGACAAAATATTCCCAAAACTTTGGGAAAATTACTCAGCTTATTAGGGAAAGCATCTCTCCCAACTGAATTTGGGAATTTCCCGTAAGGAACAGTTGGGAAAATTCCCAATATTTTTTAAAGTGTTGCGGATGTTACAATTGTACAGCTAGGAAGGGATCAGACGTTTTTTGTCGAGCGCGATGTTTGCAGGACGAGTCGAAGGATGAGGGCGCCTCACGTGGACCGAGCTCAAAAGCGAGTTCTGCTTACATCGCGTTCGACGCCTCCCTCCCATACTCATGCGATATTTTCTTCAACACATGTTCGACATGCGCGGATTTTTGAGTTATGTGAAGCGAGATGAGGAGGTGAATACAAGGAGGTGTGGCCGGAGGACAGGTCCAGATCCGAGCCCTGCTCGGGGTGCAGGGGCGAAAAATACCATCATATAAAAAAAAATTTGCTAATGAATTAATGATGGTCTAGGTAGGGCAGTGAGAGAAAAACGTACTGTCGCTTTAAAACGTTCGTGAAATAAAAATTTTAATTTGTTGAGAATCAAAGCATCCAATATTTAAATAGGCTAGTAGAGACTCTACTAATTTACTTTAACTGCAATTTAATTTAATCTAATTCCATCATAATCGGAGCTCCAAACTACGAAAAAATTCGTATGCGTCACTTTCAGTATACACAAAAAAATATTTAGATAGTTTTGGAATCTTAGCCCAGATATAGGCTCCGAAAGCTACGACCACGACCATTCTCGGAACGATCGATCCTGGCGCAAGTGGAGGTATACGAGGTGTGGCTATTTAATAACCGAGCTGATGTTCTAACCATTTTTATTTACCGAACTATTAAATGAAGATATCATCCTTTTCCGTGTAGCCCCCTTCCCGATCCCTACACCGCTCTATATGAATTTCTCATTGTTTCAAGTAATGTTGCTGGTCTTTTTTTGAGAGGTATTTTTTGGGCCGCGCCGCTTTCTCCTTCACAGCATCCAAAGACTTGAATCTGGTTCCTTTAAGATCAGACTTGATCCTGGGGAACAGAAAAAAATCGCATGTGGCTAGGTCAGGTGAGTGCACAAACTTTTTCATGTGTAAATTTTCATTAAAAATTTGTCCAACAGTTTCCTTATCGATGTTCACTAAGTCAGCAATTGCTCGAATGCTCAGGAATAGATTTTTTCGAATAATTTTACTCACTTCTTCGATGTTACCGTCGATTTTCAATGTGCGAGAACAGCCGGAATGCGGATCGTCTTCAGTCACTTCCCTCCCCTCCTCAAATGTGCTTAAGCAATCGAAAACTTGAGTACGAGATACACACTCATCACAATAAACTTTTTCTAACAAATTATACGTTTCTGTAGCGGATTTGCCAAGTTTCACGAGAAACTTCACGTTGATGCACTGTTCTACTTTGACACTCAACATAATTCTGGCGGAGCTCAGGTAGACGGTCAACTTCGAACAAAGGTTACTGTCGTACTGAGGGTCGCACAACCTTGAAATTCTGACAGTAGGGGTGGGGGGAAAGAACACAAGTCTATATCAGACCCTGCTTGTTGTTGCCAAGGCCCCAAGCAAGCGGCGAAAAAATCAGTCCGGTTATTTAATAGCCACACCTTGTATGTCATCTGACTCGTAACTTCCCACAACATCAGAAGACGAGCGAGTCGGTCCCAATTTGGCTTCTTTACGACCTCTCTCACTGAGATTTAAACCCGGATTGAGCCCAGTCGACTGAACGAGCTACGAAACAAAGACCATTACCGCTTCACACCTTTGGTCAAAAGGATTCGAGCGACAGACCCCAAGGAAAGTGACCATGTGGAAAAATAGCGTCAGGGCACACTCCCAAGAACCACAAACCTTGTTAGGAGCACTAAACAATTTCTCATGAGAAAACTCATTCTACATTTTGACTAAAGTTAACCGGAAATGCTTAAAAAAAGTATTAACACTCCGCCCGCCACGCTCTGTAAACAAAACAAAAATGGAAGTCAGCTGGTTGGTCAAATCAGAAATCTATAACAGAATAAAGTGTAATAGTTATCTCTGGTCCGCCCCGAAACATCAATCTGAACTGGTCGGCACCTGATTAGAGGAAAAATGTCTCCGCCTGCCGTAGGACATCAAGTTTAACAGAGTTGTAGCAACTCAAGCTGATGCGTGATGTAGTCATGTGGGCATGTGGGCAGATTACTTTGTTTTCAGAGGCCACAATCTGGAAATGAACAGCTGGATGCGCTTCCTGAAAGTAGGGACATGTCAGTATCTACGTGTGCGCGTCAACGATTTGACGATCTTACACTTCCAAAAACAGATCATAACCGAGAATTCCATACGAGTGAGATACCGAGTTCCAGAGACTTGTTTCGCAGGGAACTTACCACATTCCAAGCCGTTCATACGTAAACCATTGGAATGATGAACTAAAGATATTGCAAGGAAAAATCTTATCGTGAAATCTCCGACGAGAGTCCTTAAGTCATAGCAGAGGAAGAATTTTGGCAGCCCCTGCCTGTCACTTTCAAATCACCGTACTTAAGTTGCAAATTCAAGCACCAGTGACGTGATGATGTTGCAACAATGTGAACAAGATTTCATCTTTAAACATGTAGTTATTCCATTCTCTATATTTCGGTTTGATTGAATATGTTGTGCAAAAAAAAATAACACGTACCATCGAAAAGAGGTTGCCGACATCGACTAAATCCAAAAAATTCGTATACGACAATCGCAAATCCTTTTGATGAAAGATAATCTTGAAATTACTTTATTTTCATAATACTACAACCTGCGGGAGGTATAATAACGTCAGTTTCTTCAGTAATCATTTTGGCAAATTCCCGTGATTTTTTTACTGCATTGTTGTCTAATGTTCTGCCATGCGTCGTGTATTATACCCGAACTAATTTTACCACGCACGGCTTACACACATGCAGCTACAATAGATCGTGGTAAAGATAAATGATCATTTTTTGATATTGTTAAAAGTGATTTCTATCTGATATATTCGTGTGATAATTCTACTCGACCTTGACCTACTGGTGCTTTTGCTATAATGCATGGTACAAAAAGGTTATCATTTAAACAGAACTCGGTATTACTTTGAATCATGTTGTAAAGAACCCCCCACAAATCTTCTTCTTTGAAATTGCTTGCCTGTCTAAAAGGAAGCCAAGCTGCGCCTCAAAAAATATTCGCTATTTAAAGTTACACCAATATAATCATTAAACGAGCAAGACTTGGGTAAATAATTATGTAGGTCACGCACAGCGCCCTCTAACCAATCGATTTCGTTAGTTTTAGTTGGAGGTTGTCGGACACGTACACGTATTTGTCGGCTTTCTATTCTAGAACGTTTTACTAATTCATGTATTTTTCATGAAACAAGAAACCTGCATCCAGGTGGTTGGATCACCTCGTCATCTTCATCGTCATCATCGCTACGTTCTTCTTCTTTTTCTTCTTCCGCATTCAGTATATCATCTTCTTCATTTCTGCTGATACGACCTTCTCCTTCCCCTCCTTCACATCTCCCTTCACTGATCTGGTTATACGTGTGATTCCAGGGTGTAGTGGTAGAATTTACTGAAAGTCGAATATCAAAATTAATAATCATTCTTTCATGATAGATCGAAGATGCAGATCCAAAGGTTATCTCAAAAAATCGTATTCTGATTTTAAAAAATTATTTTTTGAAATAACAAATGTAGATTGAAGGGTTTTTTTCCTAATTTCTTCTCCTAACGTAAGACACATTACTAGAATATAAAAAAAATGAAAATGGGGTGAAAGTAATGATAACTATTCATATCCTGCGTTTGAGTTTGGGTTTGTGTGTCCTTGGTATCGGTTTGGGTTTTCGATCACTTAAATGTATGTACACAATTTCTAAATCTTCTTCTACAACAGAAGTTTGTGGACTTATACTTGGCTTGGAAACTGTATTAAAGTCGATAAAACTGTTCATTTCTTGTGATTTAAAATGCGAAATATCATCTGGTATGCAACAAACAAATACAAAAGAAGAAATATTACAAACATTTTAAGGAATGACAGATTTTTTGAAGAGAAACGCCAATTTAAAAACTTACCTATAAAATCATTTTGAATAGCTGGAATATTCAGGTCTTGTTCCTCGGCTATGGGATCCACAATGAGTTGTCTTTCTTTTTCTTCTTCTTCTTCGTCTTTTTCCATGGCTTTCTTCCGTTTTTCTCCTGAATCTCCCCTTTTTTCCTCCTTGTTTCTCTCTCTTATTTTGTTCCTCATCTTCGCTTTGTTTTTCTGTAGATCCATCTTCTATTGACGACTCTACTTCTGTAAAGGAATCATCTGATGATGATGATGATTCTGTAGAGGAATCAGCGGATTATGATGATGATTCTCTAGATGAATCATCAGATGATGACGATGATGATTCTGTAAGAAAATCATCTGATGATGATGATTCTATAAGAGAATCATCTGATGATGATGATTTTGACGAAGTGTTGTCAGATGAATCATCATCATCTGATGATAATGACTCAACTGCCATTTCTCCTTGTTTTTCTTGATCTTCTTCTTGTGTGACTGAATCTGGTAGATTTTTTTTTACAATAGGTTTAACTATTGCAATAGATTGAACTTCATTTTTTATATCAGGTTGCATAATCGTCTTCTCTATTTCATCATCTTGTATTTCCTCTTCTCGTTCAGTGTCAGTAATGTCGGTATAAAAATCTTCAACATGTGAGATAGGTTGAACCATTGCACTATTACTAGCACTTGCTTATGGAAGCATGATGACATGAGGAGCCGGTAGTGATATGTCCGATATAATTCGAGGTGAAACACAATTACAAAACACGGATATTACAACACTGGTTGCTTACTTCCTTATTTTCAAAGGATGGTCTAGAAATTGGATTCCTATTGAATAGAAGTACTAGAAGTTGGTACTGTATTTGTTATCTGACTGAATCTTGCGAACTTGATTACAGTCGGATGTCCTTGCTGTTTTTCTTCTTCTCTTTTTAGGGTTTTATGTTCTCGCAGTTGTTTACGATCATGAAGCTCAGCATCCAGTTCTTCAGAGAACTCGAGAGCTTTTAATAAAAACTCGTCGATTTCTCTGTCACTCGAAAGTATTAACAACTGTGTTCAGCGATTGTTATACGTTGAAATTAGTTTACTCGCAACCAAAACTTCAGTTAAAGCCCTAACTTTCAAGACCGGTACAGCCAACATCACCACCGGTAATTTATCTTGAAATACATCATTTTGATAGGCCACCCCAGGAATTCGAGCTGTCGATCTACTTATTGAGTAGATCAGTTGCTTTTTTAGTTCTTTTTTAGATTTTTTTGATAAACTTTTCATCCACTCTTTAGTACACTTCTTAAAACAATTTCATCGCGAATATGTACAAGTTTGGCAAGTGTTATTACGCACCGTACGTACGCGTCCCGAACGCACATGATTAACTCGCGTTTCATTCTAAACTATCTGACAACCAACTGTCACATAGCGGGACGTCCCTTCGTTGAGGACACCAACACTAATTTATATATGAGTACATAATAATGTAACTCTGTGCATAGATATAGTGTATAGGTATAGGTATCACGATGACATAAGAAAGACCGTGTTTTGAACAGGAAACATGAGTCTGAGCAGTCAAATGCCTCGACACAACATCTTACATATGAAATTGAAAAACGATTGATTTCTTGATAAATAAGCTGTCTTATAATAATGTGGAAGGGGAAGATCATACGTTTTCATTTCTCATTGGTGATAAATATCCTTGTAAGGGGTATAATATTTTTCCCTCTTTTTAATTATAAATCTCCTGCATGGGAGAAATGGACTTTCGATTGGTCAAGTAGTTTCCCTTCTAATTCAAGTTTTTCTCTGAATTAATCGCGCATTTATTCTCTAGAATTCAGTGCAGTTACATTCTTTGGTGGTGTGCCACTCTCCAGTTCAAAGAAATATCGCTCTTAACTTTGTGCAAAATACCATTTTGTAAGGCAATGGCTATCGTGTTTTTCAGTATCTACGGATTGAATCCATCATTTTTGAAATTGGCGATACTTGGATGAGAAGTACAAACACTTGCAGAAAATGCGAACGGAATTTGTGAGCAGATTATCGAAAACTTTTTGAGACCTGCATGACACTCAAAATGATTGGAAACCAAACCAAAAAGAAGAAGCTGGTTTCTCTTCTAAGTTTATGAAGATATATAAACCTGTCATTGCGACGCACATGTCTACTTTTATTCAACTGCAATCTCTTCGTCACTGCATTGATGAACGTTTTCGGCAGCCAGAAATCATTTTACCAGCTGCCAATGCTACCGTACAATCAGTCTTAAATATTTTGACAACTAAATTTTTGCAAAGATGAAGTCCAAGGGATATGACTGAAGAAGCTCTTCTGTGGATCATAAGGGACACGGACTTCGATCAGATCCTGGAAAGTGCGGTGGTTAATCCTAACCGTGAAGATTAAAAGGACTTCGCGAAAATAAACGCTTAACTGTTTGTGCACGAACTTCTCACTCTATGTTCACCTGCGATTCTGACGATTATTTGTCATGAGTGGTATTTGCAATCTGAAAAGGATACATCGAGCGCTAAGTAAGTTTTTCCGAATTTTAATGAATGAAAAAAAAATATTTTTTTTTAAGTAAAAAAAAAACGAATTGTTTCACTTAAAGTAATCTTACAAATAATTTTTAATCTTTTTCATCTGTGTCTACGATATCTTTTTATTATTTTTATTTCTCATTTATGAATTTTGTTGATCTTCGTCAAGCATTTCTTTTGAAAAATAAATACCGCAATAATGTCAAATTGTTGTACTTGATCCTTCACCCGCTCTACCTTGTTTAATGTACAACTGTATACCCAAGTAGTATAAATATTTTTTTTCATCTTTCGCTATCTAAAAACGTATATAAAAAAAAGAAAAAACGGAATTTTTTTCGTACATAAGATAAAATAAAATTATATGGTATGTATATGTATTATTGTCATGTACTAGATTTCAAGTGATAATTTTGCTGCGAGGTATCGGTATAACATTTCGTTCTTTCGTTTCATTCAATGCATGGTGAGTCCAACGACTTCTTCATCGTATCCTGTCATACGCTGAAAGGTGCAAAGATTAATGTCTCCCACTCTCATTTGAAAGATCCAAAGTAATAGATGAAGTATTATTACGTCATCGCCTTACTGGATAAGGTTAATCAAATTTCATAATTTGGGTCAATGACATATGATTATGATTATATAATTATGGAGAGATCAACCGAAACACCCCCTCTTACTCTCCTCTCCCTGACATGAAGCTCTACTCTATCCCCACTCTGTCACTCAGGTAATGACCTCATACTAAAGGTCAGTACCATGTAATTGCGAAACATTCTACGACCTTGAGATCCGATGTCTTCATAATGATGTCATCGTCTGAATGTCAGAGTGGGACAGAGTATAGTAGAGGTTCGCGTCAGAGGCGAGCAAGAGGGGCTTCGTCTGTCTCTCCGTGGTGCAACCCTGACTACTCGCACAATTTCAATTTGTCCAAATGCACGACAGCATTTTTGTTTGGACCCAGCCGAAGCAGAGAAATTAAAAAAGACGGTTCATTATCAATACAAGGAGAAAATTCGGTAGCTAGTCGATGTAGGGACAACAATGAATTAATGTAACTATGCATAAGCAGTTGATGTCGATCAGTATGTATTGCTGCTCAGGCGTATATTGCCGCTCGGATGAGTATAGCCGTTCGGACGTGTATTGCCGCTCGGGCGTGAAAATTAGTCCTTCAGTATGTGACGCATCTGATTCACAGTTATCGCCCGCGAGCCGCTTATCACATAGCATCTGGCATACGAGGCGCTATGCACATTAAGATGGTCCAATAATCGTCAAGTTTGAAATGTGCTATTTGCTTATGGAAGTTCTTGGTCCTTTTTAAAAAAAAGGAAGTTCCTAAAAAAATGTAATCCAATCGGATAAAATCTTGCAACTCCCTCATCATGGTCAAAGGTTAAACTCTAAAAGCTTCGTTGGTTTCGTGCTTACAAAAAAATGTTTAGGACAATATTAGCCTTTTTTTCCATGACAAATGTAATGATGTTATGTAATTGAAAAAAAAAAAACAAATCTTCAGATAAATTTCTTCTACATAGTTCACTTTTTCTTCTAATAACTAAGACTTTCAGTGCGCCTAGACTTGTAGATATTTTCGATACAAATTCATTGATACAATATAAATTGTTTTCATGTTTATTCATTACTTTTTTATCTGCTATGAAATGAAAATAAAAATAATAATAAAAATAATTCAAGAACAATTTATAAGATATCAATGAATTCGTATCGAAAATATCTACAAGTCTAGGTACACTAAAATTCTTAATTATTAGTAGAAAAAGTAAATTATGTAAAAAAAATAATCTAAAGAATTGTTTCTATAAAATTACACAACACCATTAAAATTGTCATGAAAAATAAGCTAATATTGTTGAAATATATTCAAGTTTTTTGACCAGGTATTCAATAATTAAAAATCAAACGAACTTACCTGTAAGTGAAGTTCGATTGTAATTATACGATAGCTTCGCTTTCGAGATTATATATTCTATGATCGTAGTTATCCCATCTGCTCGCGAGATGCCACAACGGATCGTTCTGAGTTTGAAAAAACTGGAGGAGCATGCTGCCCAAAGTCCGTCAATCCGTCTTACGTCATATTCTTAGAGTTTTATTTAAAAGAAATTGTCAAGTTTCAAAAGGGTTAGGTTATAAAATTAAGATTTGTAACTTAATTTTTTTTTCAATTAGCACCGTGAATGGGTGGGATATAATCTCTTCGAGCGAAGCTATCGTATAATTACAATCGAACTTCACTTACAGGTAAGTTCGTTTGATTTT
>JAUMHM010000051.1:3481774-3492773 GCA_032362435.1 Melikaiella ostensackeni | reverse complement strand
GTGGCCATGGGTGTGATTTACCGCGGTTCTACTGGGAGCCGGTGTCATTTTCATGGATGGCAGTCGCTCCCAGGAGGACCCTTCGGTGGTTGTTGGTCAATTTCTATATATGTATACATACATACATACATAAAATAATACAGAGATTAAGCAAATGATAAAATTTTTAAAACTGTTTAAGATATCGAAAATGCTTGCAATATGTATCAGAAACATGTTGCTACAGACTTCTCATTAAAATTTGATTCAAATCGGTTGAATATATTAAGCTGCAGAGGTGGGCACAGGTGAAAAATCAATTTTTTCACAAATAATTTAACAATAACAATTTTTTTATACAAACTTTTTTCCAATATTTGGATTGGAAATCTATCGCAACATGTCTCGATATGTATTTTAGAAAAATTCAATATGCTTGTTAATTTGAAACTCTTATTAATCATATTTTATGTTAAAAAATTAATTTTTTAACCTGTGCCCACCTCTGCAGCTTTATCTATCCAACCGATTTACATAAAATTTCATTGAGAAGTCTGTAGTAACACATTCTCGACAAATCTTACAGGAATTTTCGATATCTTGAACAGTTAAAATTTTTTACGTATTTAATGACAAAAATGAAAATACAGAGATGACAGAAATGGTAAAATTTTTAAAACTATTCAAGATATCGAAAATTCTTGCAATATATATCGAGAACATGTTGCTTGTATGCTTATTAATTTAAAACTTTAAAATCCAATGAAGATGTTCATGGAGAAATAAAATTCTATTCTATTCTAATCCCGCCAAGTTTTATAATGTCTACCATGGCTTTTTAAAATTTATTTTAATATTTTCTATAGGGTACTTCATAAAAAAAATCTTAATATATTTTATTATGAATATTTTTCTACAAATGACTTGGCCAGCTTTGATTTCACAAATTCATATAGTTGTACTTGGCGGATTTTTGCATTGCAGATGTTTTTGGTGGGATTTCATTTAGTTTCTCATTTTTAAATTGTGCAACTCTCAAAGTTTTGATTCGGATACCAAACAGTATTGAATGTTTAAATTTATATTTATTTAATACTTTTGTGACCAAATTCTCAATATGTGCCATGCTAAAAATAGTAACAAGTAGAAAAAGTTTGATACCTTCGAGCTTTCATAATCTGCTTGAAAAACTGGATTATCCGACCTCATTGGGTTTTCAGACATGTCGCTCCAGCTTCCAGAGGAAGTTTTTTTGGAGAGTAAATTTTTCCTGAAAAGCTCTCCTTGCGTGTTTGAAGAATCTTCATTCACACCTACTTGAGAAATTTCCTCGGCGTCTATCATCTTGCTGATCAACGCTGGATGATCGCAGATTTGACGTAATCTTAAAAGCAGAACTAGAATGTGGTACTGCTGGATATCTCCCTTTGCGTTTAAGAGAGCCTTGTTCAGCTCATCGAAGATCTCTTTGGGAACTGTAATAAGAGTTTAAAAACATAAATAACAGATGTGAATTTCAAGCAGAGACTATTTAAATGAAATTATAAAAGCCGCACAGAATCTGTTGGAGGAAAATGTGGGGGAAATGGAGAAAATAGAACTAAACTAGAGCACTTTTAGAAAAAGAAAAAGAATCATGACAAATTAATAACTATACATAGAACAAGGTTTAAAAAAGCTTAAATATTCTTAAGTGTAAACATTATTTAATTTTTAAATTAAAATTTTCGTACCAATCTGGATTGACATGAAAAAATGATATACAATTTCTATACCTAATTTGAATGATATTAATTTTTGATTATTTTCAAGTTTGAGACATAAATGTTAACACGGCAGGGCTGCACCAAGACTAAATGGAAGTTGAATGCTAATGGGATTTTTTTATTGATTGTGGTTCTCTGACATCATCCCACGAATATTTGAAGATGAAAATAAAAAAAAATCGATCGGGGCCTTTTTAATGAAAGTCGATTTTTGTGTTTAATTAATTTGAAATACAAAAATTTCCTTGAAAATATGTAATAAATGTTGCCTGATATTTTTTCCCTGTGTTTTTTTATTTATTATTGGTTTTCTACCATTCCACAAACATTTGGAGATGATAATTAAAACAATCAATCGGACCCTTTTGGAATAAAGTCGATTTTTGGATTTAATTGATTCGCAATGCAAAACAATTTTTGTAGCATTTTATATTTCGTATGTTACTTGAACAGGGTTACTAAAAAATCCAAATTTTGAAATTCCCTGACTTCTCTCTGACCATTTTTTAATTTTCCCTGATCGTTATAAATTTTTTTTCAGGTGGGTTATTCCAGAATATTTAATATTGAGATATAATGTTCCTATTCTCAAAAGCTGAATTTTACTGCATATTTATAAGAGTTAATATTTGATTCCATTAGTAAAAATAATCTTTAAATAGTGGTATGCGCTGAGAAAATTGCGGGTGCGCTGCATCACAAAATTCTGTTATTTTAGAATTTAAATGAAAGCATAAAATAATTTGAATCAGTCTAAAATTATATTATCATTTACGAATTTAAGTTTCTTGCGGTAACAATATATTTTCATTCAAGAACTGATTTTAGTATTAAGAGTAATTATAAAATAATACTCGTACTTCGAAATGTCAAATTTTGAGGTTTTCAACTTGATATTTCGTCGTCATTATTATGTAAAAATAATGAAATTCAACTTTTTGTAAAAGATATGTTCCTAATATTAGTAATTTTAATCAAAAGATAAGAGAATTACATATCCTTATAAATTAAATTGGCTAGTAAAAAACGTCGCTTTGGTTAATTCCACCTTTTTCTTCTTCGAATATCTTTTAAGTTGTGGAAGGAAAAAATATACATATAACTTTCAGAATATCTTCAGATAGTGAAACTCTGCAGACCCGAACAATTTTTTCGATCGGACCTTGTCCAATTTTTACTTAAAACTACATACTTTGAAAATCACGTAAGTATAACTCTTTTCTAGCCTTTACGAAACGGAATAACAACATGAATGAAGTTTGCTCTTAAAATTCGATTGACATTTCAAATTAAATAATTTGTTTGAAGTGGAAAGTTTTCTTAAAAACAAAATCCTATTTTTATTTTTTTAACGTTACATAAATACATGTAATTACTGTTGGAGAATAAGAATAAAGAGAATAAAAATAGGATTTCATTTTTAAGAAAACTTTCCAATTAAAAAATCTATTTAGTTTGAAATGTAAAGCAATCGCATTTTAAGAGTTAACTTCATTCATAGGTATTGTTATTCCGTCTTCATACCGGCTAGAAAAGGGTTATCCATACGCGAATTTCAAAGTAGTTTTAAATAAAAACCGGGCGAGGTCCCATCGAAAAATTTAATTAGGTGTGCAGAGTTTTACCATCTAAAGATATTCTGAAAGTTTTATATTTTTCCCTTCTACATCTTAGGAAATATTCGAAGAAGAAAAAGGAGGATTTAACAAAAGCGACGTTTTTCACTAGCCAATTTAATATATAAAGGTATGTAATTCTCTCAACTTTTGATTAAAATTATTAATATTAGGGACACATCTTTTATAAAAAGTTTAATTTCATTATTTTTACATAAAAATGTTGTTACCGCATGAAATTTAAATTCGTTAATGATAATATACGTTTAGTCTGATTCAAATTATTTTATGCTTTCATTTAAAATAACAGAATTTTGTGATGCAGCGCACCCGCCATTTTCTCAGGGCATACTTTTCGCGTGTAGAAACAGCCAGGAATATATATCTCAAGATTAAATATTTTGAAATCACGTTGCAATCACGTCTAGACGATCTATTCTGGAATGACCCAGGTAAAAAAAAGTTAAAAACAACCTTACACCTAGGAGATCAGTAATATTGATGCAAAAAAAAATGTTTGTTTCTAAATTTACCATGAACACTTCTAGTGACAACATTCATGCAGAATTTTATAAACTTCAACTTCAGTTTATCGAAAATTCCCTGCCTCTTTCAGGTTTTTCTTCAAATTCCCTGACTTTCCCTGACCAGTTTTAAATTCCCGGACTTTCCCCGACTTTCCAGAATCCCCTGACCTGTAACAACCCTGCTGAACTTGAACTGAGAATTACAGTAAAATTGTGTGCGACTACAACAAATTTTTTGTTTTTTTTTTTAAGAAAATTTTTGTTGCAATTCGAATTACTTAAGTTCAGGAATTGACTGTTTAGAAAAAGCGTCTGCTCAACTATTTTAATTTTCGTCTTCAAATGATCGCGGAATGTCAGAGAATCAAATCAATGAAAATATCCAGTAAAAAAAATGTTAGGCAACAATTCCCATATCTATTTAGGAAAATTTTGGCAATTCATATTGAGTAAATACTAACATCGACTTTTTTGAAAAGAGGCCCGAACGATTATTTGAATTTTCGTCATTAAGTGTTCGCGGAATGGCAGAGAACCGCAATCAATAAAAGAAATTCAGTGAGAAAAAAGTGCTGCACAATATTTAAGGTAAAAGTCCCAGTAATCGTGACGCCAATTTTTCTACTTTTTATTTAAGTTAAATTGATTGAAATTCCATTTAATACTATAGAATACTAAAAATACATGAGTTTTATCATTGAATGCAACTTTTAATATATTTTTAACCATATATTCAAATTATAACCAAGTTTCACGATTATTGGAACCGTCACGATTACTGGGACATCTACTTTACTATATCTTTTTAGGGAATATTTTGCATTTCAAATTGATTAAAAGAGAAAAAATGGACTTTTTCCAAAAAGGGCCAGATCGATTATTTTAATTTTTTTTTCTTAAAATATTTTTGGGATGACAGAAAACCATAATTAAAAAGAAAAATCAGTGATATATATATGTCACTTGCGATATGAATGCAAAGATCTGTCATTCTTGGGACGCTCCGTGTCCTTAGGACTCACAAGGGTTTCGCCGGCCCTTCATCGTGATTTCACCGTACCATGTGGCCGCCCATCTCACGGTTGTGAGGCGTGGCCATGGGTGTGATTTACCGTGGTTCTACTGGGAGCCGGTGTTATTTTCATGAATGGCACTGCTCCCAGGGGGACCCTGTGGTGGTTATTTGACCAATTTTTTAAAAATATATATAATTCTGAATTGAATTTGATCAATAACACTAAGATTTGTTGAAAGTAAGTTAAAAGTAAGTCATAACTGGAATGATAATATTTTAGTTGAGAACAACAATACTGTTTTTGCATGATTTGTTTTTCTAATTACCTTGTTCGTGCAAAATCAATGCTTTAGATTTCCAGGCTGTCACTTGCCCATGGTATCTTGGCGGGATGATGTGATAGACCACCAATGTTTTTGATAAAATAGCCCACAATGTAAGCACACCATAGAAAAGGCAACTTTTTTGAATCAATGACTATGCCATTTTTATTCGAACTTTTGATTGTACTGAACACACTCGAAATATTCACATATGTGAATTCTATTTTCACTTCGAATCGATTGCAATGACATGCTCCAGTATTCCGTATTATGGTAAGAGGTTGGGCATAGATATTTTAACTTGGTTTTAGAAAACGTGGTAATCAGCTCTATGTTTTTATGTATATTTCGGTTCTAATCAGATGTATTCCTGAAGAAGCCCTTTGTCGGAGGACGAAACGTTCAGAGTTTCATAAATGAAAAATTTGGACCAGTATACCAACACAAATAAGATCTTTTAATTAATATACTCACCTGGTCAACAAACACAAATATCATTTGACTGCTTATTTAGCTTTGTAACAGTATTCAATAGAAATCCTCGGTACAGTGACCTTCTATCCGCAACCCGAGGACGCGCCCGGTAGCCTGGTCAAGGACGCCGGGAAAGTTACTGCATTACATTTACTTTAAATGTGGGTAAATAGAGTATTAACAGCATCCAGCAGCAAGTGCAGCTTCTTCGTTTCCCGTAAAAATTGGCGGATGAATATAATTTTTTATAATCTTTGCTTGTGCTTGAAGTAAATCTGCCTGTTGCCACTGAAGGTAGTTTTTATGAATGTTTCCAATTGTTCTCAAGTTACTACCTTCGCTGAGTTCACTTTTCTTGGTATAGCACCATGTACAAAGAAGTCGTTCTCTGGCGATTAATGTTGACTTTGGACCATAATTCCGACACGTTATAGAAATTTTCTTGACAGCTCTATACCAATCCTAGTATAAAAAGCTTTTTCACTCTAGAATCCAATTCAAACCAGAATGTGTGCCCTGAAACCAATATTAAAATATATATATATATATAGCTATAGCATACATTAAAAACGTGGTAAGTTCTAACAAAACTATTTGGTGAGTTTGAAATTTACCTTTTACAACCAATATCGGCCTGAAAGAGTGATGAGTTCTTCACAATCTCATCGAATGCGGTATAACAAATGGAGAAAAAATATATATTTATTTACTCAGTCAATTTTTCAGGTTGGGAATTAAAGAATGTAAAATATATTTTTTAAAGTAAATTTTTCAAATACTTACATTGATGCGGTTCATAACAGTGTCTCAATAATACAACAAGCCCAATTATTCTTTCGATTTTTTATTAAATACAGTTTACTTGAACCCTTGAAAAAAAATATCAAAAGTATTTTATAACACTGAAGATAAATGATCAGAAAATGTAGCTTAGCCAATTTATGATTTAAATAAATAGTTTGAGATTGCAATTCAGATTTATCGAAAGGTATCTTAAATAAATAAGCATCCTATTTCATTTGGTTCCTACTTATTTCAATTTTAAGTCTAGACTTTTACATTTTCTGATTCATCCTCAGCACTATCGAATAAATAAAAAACAAATACCTACTCATGAAAAATTGATTAAATGATTACGTTGAACAGAAACTTAGTGATGGTTTCGAAGGCACCTAAATTGTGTACAGTTGGTTTATGCTTTTAGGGACTTAAAGAATGCTGAGTGAAGATCCAGTCTTCCTTGCTTTTAAATGAGCCTCGGCAATTTTGAGAAAACCGGGACGATCTAATTGACCGTAGGCGATTGAAAGCATTTGAAGTGCCATGTCTTGGACTTGAGTTACACCACTCGAAAAAAGATCGTGGCCCAATTCTAAACAAGTTCCGAAATCACATTCGTCGGCTGCAATTGTCGCCCAGCGAATTATTTCCTGCAGATCCAACATTGACGATTTTTTGTCCTCATCGGTCTCCGCTTCTTTGATTTTCTTGAAAATTTTTTGCAGATCAGCTGAAAATAATGACTGATTAATTTCTAGATTCTTTTGAATAAAATACTATCCCAAATATTTTTTTATTATATATATTAAAATTCACCTTCGCTTGCAGCCAATTTTCTATAACCGACTTGCGTTTTCCTATCGTAAGGAACGACAATGCCAGCTCCATGCAAAGTTCTCGCAACGACTTTTCTCTCCCTTTCCTTCATTCCAGGCGTATGTTTTTGTAAATTAATGTTTTGCTCTTTCGCGAAAGATTTTAGTTTCTGGTGGAGACGAGCGATAGACGCTTTCTCGAAAGGATTTGAAAGTTTAATCCTCTCCTCCAAATAAGCGCTGCAACAAAAATTTCATAATTAACTTTGTACAAGAAGAAAGGAAAAATGAAACAGAGAAATTGAGGGGCCGGTTTCTATAAACGCCTAAAAATCTTTTTGCATTTTTTTTCTTCAACTCGCCATAATTCAGCCAAAGTTTGGGATTTTATTAAATAAAATTTACATGAAATATTCTTTATGATCTTCTACGACGGGTAGAGTAAATAACATAAACTTTCTTGTTTAAACAAAAGTTATACATTTTTACGTGAGACATTGCATAATTCATAAATTCATATCTTCAAGCGCATGGGGAGTCAATCGAATTTTTAACAACAAAAAACATCCAGTGGGAAATATGCTTAGAAAGGAATAAATATATTTGCTACGGAAAAAATTATTCAAAATAAATCATTAATTGATTATGAAGGTTTTATTTCGACCGCGCGGCCCGTTTTTCGCACGTATGAATAAACTCGACGCGTTCACGTAGAAATGTTTTTTTTTCTCAGCTATTTTCTCGGAAGACCCGGTGTTTTATCATCAGCCACGGACTAAGTCAAGTACCTGATTTAATAATTTAATGCGATGTTTGAAATTTCCTGCAATGATGTAGTAGGTACAAAATTAGGTGTATGGTGAAGTAGTTTGGAGTTTGTCGTTTACCGCTGTTGTAAGCAGCGGCCGAGAGCGTTCAAGGTGTCATTAGTGGCCTCTGGATGCTTTTTTAGAGCTACCATCTATTCCTCCATAGTTTCAGTCGCCTACTTCCTGATGGTGTAGGAAGTTTCTTACAATGCGACAGGTGTTTAATAAAACCGATTTTTGAGCTGCTGCCAGTACCCTACTGACTCCTAGATTTTCGAGATGTTTAGTGCACCTCGCTTGCACATTACCTGTCGCCGAAATCACTATAGGATGAATAGATGCATATTTCACATTCCTCTATATTGTCTTTACTTCATGCCTTGGCTCGCTATACTTATGGATCTTGGTTGTATAGCTTGCCTGCAAGTTCCGGTTAAATGGACAAGCAATTTCGACTTTTCCACCTTTTTTTCTCAAGCATGACCATGTCGAGGTGATTGGCTCGGATATAATGATTCGTCTGGACAATATCATCCCAGTACAAGATATAGTCTTCAGTTTCTAAAACGGGCACTAGAATGTATCTACAGAAAGGCTCCCATTCTTTCAAGAGTCCTAGGTTTAGGGCAAGTTGTTGATGTATAATGCCCGCTACATCATGATGTATGTGCGTGTACTCTCTCTCTCTCTCTCTCTCTCTCTCTCTCTCTCTCTCTCTCTCTCTCTCTCTCTCTCTCTCTCTCTCTCTGAGCCATTACGCGACAACCATCAATAATATGCTCGGTGTATTCATTGGTATTTCCACACAATCGGCACCTGTCAATCTCGTCTTGATGTAACACGTGCTTGCATCAGTTTCTAGTGCTGACGACCCGATCCTTAATCGCTCTCACAAATCCCTCCGTTTCCGGAAACAAGACGCCCTTTTTCAGGCAAGTATTAGATGCCTCTCTGTCCACTTCACGTTGTTCTAACGTTTTGAAGTGTTCGCCATGGATCGCTTTTTGTCTCCATGGCGTTTCTAATTTCTCTATGGTTTCTGCCCTAATATTCAAAGCTTACTCTGATGTCAAGTTCAAGGGCATGTAATCGAGATCTGCTTCACAGATGGTGTTTATATAGCGCAACACCTAGCTTGCTGTTAAAATAGTCTCGCAACTGTACAATTGTGATATATACAGTTACTTGACATCTACAACGCATGTATCCCTCCTGTGTCGTCGTAGAACTACTCTTTCAATCGCCGGATGACTGTGGTGCATTCGATGCGAGCTTTGTCAACCGGAGAAGGTCGAAAAGGGTCACCCCTCGGGAACCTCTAGCGCCTCTCCAAGTTGGATTCGCCACGGTCACCTCGCGTTATCCCTACGCTTACCTCCGCAATCGACGATCGTAAGTCCACACCTAAGGCAGATTTTAATGAATGTGGGGAAATGCGTGTATAAAAAAAAATGCTAGTTAGGCATTGTCGCACGATAACGAGATCTACGAACTGAAAAATTTATATTTCGGCCCGCATGGGAGGAATGAACCACGAAACAAAAGTTTTAGTCAACATTCTTCCTATTCGATAGATTTACTCTTAGATGTAACAACGACTGGGTGAGTACAGTATCGTGTCCAATTTGCCTACCACACCATCACTTAATAGTGATGGCATTATGAAGTTGAATAAGTATGAAATTGAGGTTTTGTAGTTTTGTTTGTTTCGTTTTGTTTCTTTACTAGAAAGAAAACACAAACATATTACTTAGGATTCACTGCGTGTACTAGGGGAATAATTAGGGGGTTGAATAAATAAACTGTGAATCTCATTTTTGGTGAAATCCTGAATTTATTAATTTTATTAGAAATTGGTTACCCACCGATTTCCTTAACCTACGATAGTTAATATCTCAAATATAAATATAAAAATTAAAGAGCTTCCACTGACCAAAAAATAGGTTATACTCTCTTGGATGAGGGGAAGTTGAATACGCGGTACCCATAAAAATAGATATAACATCCTGTAAAGGGATGGCAGTTTGGCGTCTCCGCAACCAAATCGAGGAGAAACAATAAGGGAGAAATCATAAGGGAACACTAGGTTGGGTTGTAACAAACTGATGGTGGCAGCGGTGGCGATAGTATTTAACGTGCTATAACCACCGGCTTCGCTACTAGTAACTACCAGTTACTGACCAAATAGTTTTCTCATCATTTAAAAGTGAAGATAGCTTATCAGACCATTCTTAAAACAATGTCAAATTAATAGAGTGTACGAACTGGAATGCAATGTCGTTTTATTATTCTCAAGAGATCTGGACTTAACGCAGCTAACAAATCATGCTAACTGAACCAATAATCGATCATCAAGCAGCTAACAAAATCATGCTAATTGACTGATTATCCTCGAGAATATTAATTCAAATATTTTTGCTTGCATAAAATTTATTGAAATTTCAATTTTAATATTTTCGAAATGACTAAGGATATCAAGCAGCTAATAAATTATGCTAACTGAACCCTTTTTAATGTTTCGTCAGGCAGCTAATGAATTATGCTAAGTGACTAAACAATCTCGATCGTACCTAAATTGAAAAATTTCGAGTTAATGAATTATTCTTTTCTCGTTGTTCTTGTTTTCGACCGCTGAAATGTCGACTAAGGCTTCCAAATGTTGTCGATGCCCCCTCCGGTGACGAAAAGTTTAAAGAAACGATCCGGAAAAAGGTTTCGTGCCAGAAAAGACAGGGCATTGCTTAGTTCAGCCGCGAAAATTTTTCTGTCGAACAAGTTGATTGTGCACGACGTCAGCAGTGTAGTTTTACCAAATGGTAGTATAAGTACCGTACCAGTTAATATTAGATTCATGAATCCTCCTCCCGAAAGAGAGTAAAACAAGTTCAACGAAAT
>JAUMHM010000051.1:3469537-3481764 GCA_032362435.1 Melikaiella ostensackeni | reverse complement strand
TTTCAGTACGATTTTTGATTCTAATATTAACGACTGCAAAAACAAATCCATAGGGCAGAAAAGGAAAAGCTTGAAAGGGAAACAGGTTTAGAACTAATAACTTTAGATTCTGGCACGGATTCCGATGCGGAAACGGTATTCTGCGGAAGGATGGATAATTTACTCGAGGCGACCATATTCTATAATCTGGTTAATCCCGTAAAAAAACTGATTCCTACTTTTCCGGTTAAGCCAACAGTTCGACCCACTATTGAACATAACCCAGCGCGAGCAATAAGAATAACCAAAGTGATCGCCCTCGATTTACCCCTAGAAGAGGCTGTAGAACAACGGAGAATAGCTCATAGACAAGAAGCTCTAAACAGAAACCTTGACATACAAGTGATCGACGATACTGACGACTCTGACGCCGACACTATAATCGCTACGCATGACAATGACTTTGAGGTAGAAATAATCAACCTTGATTAAACCCAACGAATATCCTTAATACCTTTAAGTTTTTGATTTTGCCAAATTCCCATCATCCTCCCAAAATATCAAACAACGGAGACGAATTTTCGGACGAAGGAGGACATCAAACCGATGGGAACCGGAGTATAGCCAACAATTTGCTAGGAAATACACCAAATTTAACAGCCCCAAATTTGGAAGCGCCGCTGGATGCTAGTGCAGTCATGAATTCCTTGTTGGAAAATATGACCCTACTGACTAGCACTTATAATATACTTGATTTCAACGGTAAGACTCCCCCATTAAACGTTTTTCTTCAGGACGTGTCCAATGGTGCCCTATTTGATACAAGAACTACTGAACCCATTTTTATCACGGCTGTGTTATCCAAATTAAAAGGCGTGGCCTGCGAAAGCGTTCATGACAAAAGATTCCAAACGATAACTGAACTAATGACTCATTTGAAGAAACGGTTCGCACCCTCAAAGAAATACCAATGGTATTTCGAATCTATTGTCAATCTCCGAATGACCCAAAAAGAATCGGTGAGTGATTATTGTGATAGGGTTCTAGGTATTCTGAGTGGAGCCAAGCACACTCTAGAGGAAAAGTATAATGCGAATTATAGCAACGAACCGGAAAGTAGCATCATGATGAAACCGGTAATGAACTGCGCACTAGATGCATTTATTAGGGGCCTACGTGACGACATGTCAATTTTCGTAGACACCAGGAACTCTAAGGACCTAGGAGAAACCCTCGAATACGCTCTACACATCGAGGAGAGACTAAATTATGCGGAAAAGTCCAGGACAGTAGCCTCTTCTTATCATGTCTCGCGAAAGGACACGGAATGCGAACGCCCTCGCTCTCCTAGTCCGTATTTTAAACTAAAGAACCCAATACTAAAAGAGGAACAGAAACCTGTTACCGGAAGTCAAAAAACGGTAACTTTTGATCCTCCCCATGCGGGCCCACCAAGTGGAAGTTATCCACAAAACTATTCACTAAATTATCCACAAAATTTTCCACATAATTTTCCCTTTTATCCTCCCCCATTTTACGGAAATGCCTCACCGTATATGCCCTGTGCAATGCCGTACCCATACGCACCTAATTGGGCTAATTATCCCATGGACCTTCGCTCTTGGAAAAATTCTGCGAAACCACCGTCTAAATCTAACTCCCCTAGACCATCGAAGGATTCAAACTTCATGCAGACTCCTAGTCCGGACGCGACCTTGGGTCCCAATCAACGGCAGCGTCCATCACTAAACAACCTGTCGGAGAATTCTATAGGGTTCTACGAACAGGAAGGGAGTCAAAAGACTCCCTCGTAGTCAAAATATATTCTACTCGATTCTAGCAGTAAAATTCTAAGGAGGCCCTATCTGAGGAAAGAACAGGCACAACTTTCTTTCAGGCATAATATCCTGGTAATAATATCGCAACCAATGACTCCCATCCTTTTTGTGAATGCCGAATCGGAGAAGCCAAAAAAACCTTGAAGCCAAAAATCAAACTTTTTTCGCGAACCTGTCGGATCGCTGCTGGAACTCGTCAGCGAATGACAATAGATATTAACAACGCAGAAGAAAAAGAAGGATACCTACCTAGAATAACCACAAAAGAATATATGATAGATATATGTAGGAGAAGCTGTTGTTATGGCAAAAGATGGGGTATGCAAGGTTCTAGCTATAAACACCACTAATTAAGAGGTGAATCTAGATATCCCCCATCAAGAAATTCATCCTCATGACATCTACCAGTTCGCTGGAGGAGATACTACAGAATCGGAATCTGAAGATGTTCATCTCTCTCCGACGGAAATATTTGACCAGTAGACGGAACGGGCTACAAGGGTGATGAAGAGTTTATACATATCCCTTTTAACTCTAGAAGTACAGGGATATGTTTCAAAATGGGTGACTAAGTACCCCGATATTTTTCACTTAAATGGAGAGACACTTAGTTCCACCCAATTAATCGAACATCGAATCCTTACCACAGATTTCCGGACCTTAAATGAAAAGATAATAGGAGATGCATATTCTTCACCTAACATAACGGATATTCTGTACCACATTATAGAGCATTCAGAATCCTTATAGGATTATGACATCAAAGTTATGCGATTATCTGAGCGCCTTCGAAAACTAACCGCAAACTCCAGCCGGACAAGTGTGATTTTCTTCGCACAGAAGTGGCATACCTTGGACATATAATTGGACGTGAAAAGTAAGGCCTAATCCAGACAAAATAAGAGCTATCAAGAACTTCCCAACGCCCAGGACTGTGAAAAACGTTCGTCAATTTTTAGGATTGTCAGAATACTACAGAAGTTTAATAAAAGACTATGCTAAATTAGCCTAACCTTTAACGGAACTCCTAAAAAAGGATACCACCATCGTATGGGGCGAGGAGCATAATGGAAGCTTCCGCCAATTACGACATTATCTCTGTAAAGGCCCAATACTACAGTATCCAGATTTCAAAAAGATCTTCAAATTAACCACTGATGCTTCAGACTTTGCAGTAGGAGCTGTACTCACGCAAGAAAAGGGTAACATGGATATGTCCATAGTTTATTTCTCGAAAACCATGGGTAAAACTGAGCTGAATTACGACAAGGCTGAGAAGGAATGTTTAGCGGTACTCTACTCAGTAGGGAATTTTTGACCTCATTCCTACGGTAGAGAATTCATTCTAGCGTGTGATCATGAGCCAGTATTTTGGATGTCCTATGTGGATAACCCTGGTACAAGACTTATAAAATGGAGACTGAAGTTAAAGGACTATCAGTACATATTCGACTATGAAAGAGGGAAGTTAAATAAAGGAGTAGAAGCATTATCAGGGAATCCATCAGTCGATAATAACTATTTAGACTCCAGCGAAATAGAGAGTTTTGAAAATTAAAGTGAACAAATGACACCCCCACCTGTTCAAGTGGAAAAAGAAAACGAGAACTTCACTCGGGTGTTAGTAATACATGACAGATCTATTCCGTATGGAGTATCACCAATTACCCCGGAAGAAAACCAACCTCTTCGAAAATCTGAGAACCCTGTACCCAACCAAGAACGCGCGACTTGGTTGAGAGAGGGAAAACATTTAAAGATCCTGTCGAGGTCAAAAAACCCCAAAAAGCTCCGATCTCTATTCTTAAGCGTCCCACACGAATCGAAATGGCTAAAACGGATTCTAGAGTGATAAGCAAGCCGCCTTCACAAACGGATATCGCCCCGAAACGAACTAGACCCGGTTCAAGGCACCCATGATACTTTACCAACGACGAAGGCTGTTAGCTACAACAACTGCGGACGATCCCGATAGGTCTTATGTCCCTCCGGCTGGAGCGAAATTGCCTGACCCTAACGATAGTGGAATAGCAAAACTTCTCACTAGACGGAGAAATAGAGTAGAGGCCCATGAATCAACCCATCAGAGCACGGACTCTACGTCACCGAATGACCCTTTTTCTGAAGATGAAGATCATGAAGGATCAGACCCGCCAGTATATCGGAAATCGCATAGTGTGCTTCCAGATATAACTTCCACTTTTATTCCGAAGGAAACTCATCCACCTAAGAATACCTCACCTGACGTTCCACTTCCAAGGCCGTAGTTAATGCTAAACACAGAGCCATATACGGACGTAAACATAGATGGAGCCTGCGCTCATAATTGAAGGGAGGGTTCCAAGGCTGGAATAGGAGTTTGGTTCGGGCATAACAACCTTTTAAACGCATCTCGACCCGCAATTGGTTGACAAACCAACAATGCCGCCGAAATGGAAGCGGCCGTAGAAGCAGCTCGCCGAGCTCATGGAGCCGGAGTACAAAAATTACGAATAAACACAGACTCGCAATACGTAATATATAGCGCAAAAAAGTGAATTCCAAAATGGGAGACTAATGAATGGAAAAAATACAACAATTCACCAGTCAAAAATCGGATGGAATTCGAAAAGCTGAAGAAAGCACTAGAACCGTTAGATGTGGAATCATGTATCCAGTCACCAGGGGGAAGAGGAAAATGAAGAAGCCGATCGACTAGCTCGAGAAGGAATTGACAAAGAGTCACACATCGTCCTTCCTGACGCATCTGAAGTAATAGAGGAGGAACCTGGATGTTCAGCATTAAACCAACCGTAATAGATGTACCTGCTTCAGTATTCGACAGCGAAAGTAGCGAAGAGGAAAATGCTTTGGAACAGAAGGATCTTAACCCATCACGGTATTACGAAGGACTCAGCAGAAGTGATCTGAAGGAAGAATTACAAAGTCATTCTCTCAGTTCGACAAATCTATCTCCAACCCTAGAATTAATTTATCAGCAACTGAAGCGGAATCCATGCTCTGGGACTATGAGGGTCTAGAGCGAACACATGTCTCAGAAGGAGAGGAAGATGAGGAATTCCTCGAAGCACTGCACGCACTTGACCCATGCGGAGAATATGATGACAATAAAGTTGCAGAAAGAGTGCAAAGATTTTTCGAAATATTACGAAAAAAATGCCCATACCAACCCTATGAAGGAACTGTGAGACTAAAGTTGAATCCGATGCAAACGGTTTTGCAATTTCCAAAATTGTTCATCAATGAACGGAACCGTTGACGTACAAACGTGATAATTATGCAAATTTTATATCAATGGATTGCGAACCCGCGAGTCAAATTGCAAAAGTTCTCGTTGCTACCGAACGACTAGATCTACAAGACTTTTGAAAATGCAGACCTGAGGAAGGACAAGTCCTAGCCACTTTTCATGGTAGACAAAAAACTCACTCCATTGTGATAAAGAAAAGTCACAACTAAGAACTCGACTGGAATTAAGTGTCGCGAGGCTTACAAGACCTTCTAACAGCTTTAAAACGAGATAAGCAAACTGCATGTCGCTTGGCAAATTCGTGAGATTTGCTGGGTTCACTTCCTTAAAATAAAATGTCGGAGGAACTGTCAAAAATAATCTCAAGTGACGAGGAAATTACCATTACTCTGTGTCACGGAAGCATAGAGGTCCCCCCTGAAGAACTGCGTCCAAAAATTATCGCAGAATACCACGGTAGCCTAATAGGAGGCCATAAAGGAATAACTAAAACATACTATACAGGAGGATTAGAGATAAGTATGTCTGGCCAGCGCTCCGTGACAATGTCACTGGTTATATAAGAAGGTGCAAAAGGTGTTTCGAGCAGAAACTGGTACGTGCTAGAACCCGGGAGCCAATAGTAATAACGAACACATCCACTGAACCTTTTGATAAGGTATGGTTGGACACGGTCGGAGAGCTGCCAACCACACCAAGTGGTAATCGCCATATCCTCACCATACAAGACAACTTCAGTAAATATTACATTGCCATACCGATGCCTAACCTAGAGACAACTACTATTGCTCTTGCAGTAGCCACAAACCTGTTCTCTCAATACGGGGCACCTATATGCATCCTAACCGACAGAGAAGGAAGTTTCATCAGTGAAGTAATGAAGAAACTTGAAAAACTTTTTAATGTTAAACAACTGACCACATCAGGATACCGGCCTCAAACTAACGGGTCTCTAAAACGAAGCCATATAGTACTAACCGACTATATTAAGCACTATGCTACCAACTATGACGATTGGGATCGACTACTCCCCTTCGCCAAGTTCGCCTATAACACCTCGGTGCATAAGGCCACCAATTTTACTCCCAATGAGCTAGTATTTGGACGAGTAGCTAGGACTCTAAGCTCTTTTGCGCAAGGTAAAGAAGTCGAAACCTACGGAGTCCACTTACAAGATCTAATTTTACGAGTTACCAAGATCCGGAAGCTTGCCGCTGAAAATCTAATTAAGGCCAAGTTTCGATCTAAAGAAATGTACGATAAAAGGGCTTGTCCGTTGAACGCCAAAATAAAAGATCGTGTATACGTAGTCAACGACGCTAGAGAGGGCAACTTTGATAGCCGAGCACATGGTCCGTATACTATTGTGGGATTCACACCACACAATAACGTGACTTTGGAAACTGACAATGGAGAGCGCTTCTTTAAGCATTCAGACAAGCTTCTGGTAACTAACTGTTGAAAGAAATTGTCACTGCTATGTGCAGAGGAGAGCTGAAGTTGGAATGCGCCCCATGCAATGAAAAAATGGTATGCAAAAAAAAATCAGGCAGTAAATCCAGATTGCAGCGACGCCCGTTCAACTTCACCAATAATTATTTCTGTCTCTGATATAATTTATTTTTAGGTATTCAACAAGGGTCATGAAGTATTTCGGATTCTGGTTGTCACTCTTTCCTCTTCTCTCTGCTCAACAGTATGCTGACAGAACGGGAGTACGTGTCACCACATTCAATTTAAGCACTGAAATCTACAACGAATATGTGGCGGAAATGAGACATACTACTGCAACGTAGCGAATACTATTCTTGCTGAATGTAAATAAATTACATCAGGCAGTAGAGGCATACCAATCACGTTTCAAGAGCTTGTCTAGTTATTGCGAATCATTGAAGCAATATGATTGCACCTGGGCCATCCGAAACTATCATCTCGAGAATAGTTTTAATATTGCTGAAAGATCAAAGGCAACAATCCAAGAAGAAATGAAGGACCTAAGCAAACTTATTGAGAAAATTACTCTAGTTCGATGCCACCAGCATCATTTTGTATTATTCTCTTGAATTCAGTAGAATTGTCTTCAATTATGTAACATTCTCTTCAATTCAGTAGAATTCTCCTAGGTTTGAAAGAATTCTTTCGAATTCAGTCAAATTATCATGAATTCTCTCCAATTCAGCAGAATATTCTCGAAATTAGCCAAATTCTCTTGAATTCAGTAGAACTCTCTAGAGTTCGATAGAATTCTCTTAAATTAAGCATAAGTCCCTGGAAGTCTGTATAGATACAGGTATCTCGTAAGTACAGTAGAATTCTCTTTAATTATGTCGAATTCTCTTGAATTATGCAGAATTCTCTTATTTTTGTCAGAATTCCCTTGGATTCAGCAAAATATTCTTGAAATCAGCTAAATTCTCTTAAGTTCAGTAGAATTCTCTAGAGTGCAGCAGAATTCTCTTAATTTGAGCAGAATTCTCTTGAATTAATCATAATTCCCTGGAATCCTGTATAAATATCTCGCAAATACAGTAGAATTCTCTTTAAATATGTAGAATCCTCTTGAATTATTCAAAGTTCTATTCTATTTAGTAGAATTCTCTTAGGTTTGGCGGAATTCTCTTGAATTCAGCAAAATTTTCTTGCAATCAGCGAAATTCTCTTAAATTCAGTAGAATTTTCTTTGCTCATGTAGAATTCTCTTGAATTCAGTAGCATTTTCTTAGGTTCGGAAGAACTCTCTTCAATTCAGTAAAATTCTATTAACAAATCGTGAAATCTGTAGTATTTTCTTGAATGCAATAGAATAATCTGTAGTTCAGTAGAATTCTATTGAAATCTTTAGAATTATCTTTGAAATCTGTAATATTCTCTTGAATTAAGTACAACTTTTTTGAATTCTGTAGAATGATCTTCAATTCTGTAAAAGACTTTGGAATTCTGTAATTAATGGAAAATTATTAAATTTGAAACAGCTTCAAGTTTACATAGTTTAATTGGAAATGTATGAATATGAAATTATTAGAAACATTGAATAATCTAATTATCAAATCAGAAGTTTTAAACGATTGCAACTTTTATTCTTGAAGTTGTGAACGTAAAATATGTTCTTTTATCCAAAATGTTTATTTTATATATGCTTCTAATATTTCATTGTATAACCTCTGAAAACTGAAGTTTTGGAAATGCATTAAAAAATGAAAATTCTTAAAGTTGAAGCATTTTAATATTATTACAATAATGAAACAATTTTATTAATCATCATCAAGTTCATAAGTACTTATTTGGACTAATTAATCAGGTCTTATTAACATCGTCGTCAGGACTAAACTGATATGAATGTGTCGATGAGTGGTTTGACTACCGCAAAAAAAATTGGTAGTTTTTCAATCATACTAAAAACAACTGAGCTTAATTAAGCATCACTTACTCCATAAGAACTTATTCTAGATCCTAATCATTTAATTAAGACTGGATCTTGTCTAGTTGTTACACGGATATACCAAAAATTTTGAAACTATTTCTTAAAGTAGAATTTTCTTCTCAGAAGAAGATCCTAGTCCGCTAAGTTTGACGAAGCTCTTATATAAATTCGTCAATTAGTGAATACTAATAAAAGTGAATTAAATCCTATTGGTATTGGCATAGTCAAAATTTCATCATCTGGAATGTGTTCATAGATAGAAATGCAAAAAAATTATTATTTAGTACAGACGTGTACCAGTGAGATAGGATTAAATGATTAAATAAATACTAATCACCTGAATCTAAACAGATCCAGCATCAACGGAGCACGCATGTATTAAAGATTTCAAGGATATTTCTTTGGTGCAATTTTAATTTGCGAAGAAGATCCTGGTCGATTAAGTTTGATGACGCTCATACTTAAGTTCGTCAGTTGATAAAAACTATTTGAAGTACATATATCAAATCCTATTGTTTTGTGGATGTAATTTACATCTGAGCAGAGCACCGTGGTCGGATAAGTTCGATGACGTTTTTTATTATGTTGAATAGTTTAAGAAAGCAAATTACGAGTCAATCGAATTACTTCTGTAAGAACGTCATCGAAAGTATTTCATCTGGCGTATGTTTGCGCTTAAGAATACACCATAAAATAAATTATTTGTTAATTTTAAGTACATGCGTGCACTAGTGGCGTACAATAGAGTGCCTAATTAGAATTATTACTCAATTAATTAGGGCTTTTTCAAGGCTCACCTGTCCAAGCATGTACGTAAAATTACTAGGTAAGTTTTTTTGGGTGTAATTTTCATCTAGACAGAGCATCATGGTCGAATAACTTCGATGACATTTTTTTATTATGTTGACTAAATCAAGAAACCTACTTACGAGGCAATAAAATCACCTACAGGTATGTAAGGACGTCATCAGAGGGATTTCACTGGCACGAACAATCATTTAATAAGCACTCTGGCGGGTAGCATTTTTTAAATAAATGAAAGCTTATCAAAGAATTCTGCTCAACTCGAGTGAATTCTACTAAAATACAGATAATTTTGCTGACTTTGAGAAAATTCTGATGAATTCAAAAAGTTCTACTAAATTCAATAGAATTCTGCATGATTAAAGTGAATTTTTCTGATTTCAAAAAAATCCTACTATTTGAGAGACTTCTACCATCCGAAAGAATTCTGCTGATCTCAAGATAATTCTGACAAACATGAGAGAATTCTGATGAATCAAAAAAAATTCTGCCAAACTTAAAAGAATGCTGCTAAATTCAAGAGAATTACGCTGATTTCAAAAAAATTCTGCAGAATTCAAGAGAATTCTTCGGAATTCGAGAGAATCCTTCAGAATTTAAGAGAATTCTTCAGAATTCAGCAGACTTCTACTAGATCCAATAGAATTTTACCAAACTTAAGAGAATTCTACTTAACTGAAGAGACTTCCACAGAATTCAAGATAATTCTACATAATTCATGAGTCTTTTACAAAATTGAAGCTAATTCTACAGAACTCAAGAGAGTTTTACTCAATTCGAGAGAATTCTACAGAATTCAAAGATAATTCTACAGATTTCAAGAGAATTCTGCTGAATTCAAAATAATTCTACTGCATTCAATAAATTTTACAGATTTCACGAGAACCCTGCTGAACTCGAGAAAAATCTACTGAATTCAAGAGAATTTTGATGAATTTGAGAGAATTAAACAGAATTTGAGAGAATACTACATATTTTGAGAGAATTCCACTGAATTTACAAGATATTTATACGAAATGCTAGAGAATTCTGCCGATTTCAAGAAAATTTTACTGAATTGAAGGGAATTCTTCCAAACTTAAGAAAGATGCTAATGAATTCAAAATAATTCTACATAATTGAAGATAATTCTATTGAATTCAAGCGAATTTTGTTGAATTCAGGAGAATGATATAAAATTAAAGAGAATTCCACAGAATTTAAAAGAATTCTGCTAAAATTAAGAGAATTCTACAGAATTAAAGAAAATTTTGCTGATTTTAAGAAAATTCTGCTGAAATCAAGAGAATTCTCCAGAATTCAGAAAAATTCTCCTGAATTTACAAGATATTTATACGAAATTCTAGAGAATTCTGCCGATTTCATGAAAATTTAACTGACTTGAAGAGAATTCTCCCGAAATGAAAAAAATGCTAATGCTGAATCGAAGAGAATCTTACATAATTTAAGAGAATTCTACTGCATTTAAGAGAATTAGAGAGAATTTAAAAGAATTTTAGATAATTCAAGAGAACGATACAAAATTCAAGAGAATTCCACAGAATTTAAAAGAATTTTGCTGAAATTAATAGAATTGTCTAGAATTCAGGAGAATTTTACTGAATTTGCAAGATATTTAAACGACATTCTAGAGAATTCTGCCGATTAAAAGAAAATTTAACTGTATTGAAGAGAATTCTTCCGGAACTCAAAAAATGCTAATGAATTCAAGATAATTCGACATGATTGAGGATAATTCTAATGAATTCAAGCGAATTTTGCTGATTTCAAGAAAATTCTGCTGACTTGAAGAGAATGTTACAGAATTAAAGAGAATTTTGTGGATTTCAAGAAAATTCTGCTTGCTTGAATTTCTTCACGTTGACATTCAGAGCACTGGGCAGAAATCACATTGCGTCTCTTGTCACACTTCACTGAAAAATCAAATGTTTAAACGAATTAAAATTGTTTAAACAATTAAAAATTAGTGAACAGCTGACTGGGTATTCTCAAATTACCAATCTATGATTATTTGTGAAGAAAAACTTCCATAAGGAGTTCATAAACCGCAATATTACGTTAAATTCAAATGTGTCACTTATGGAGTATCTTTGGGGGCCCATAAGAGTGGCTCAAAGTCATTTACCCTCAAAACTTATATTTGATTCTTATTCTCTAACGAATCCTGAACAATATACTGAAATACGGAATTATTTGTAACATAGGTTAGATTTACAAAAAGCTGACTTTTTCCCATGTCAAATCAATGGTAAACTTCGTGGTCTCTGCGCGACCCCTGAATATTAACCGATTTCGCTTAAATTTAGAGGAAATTTTTTTGGGCATTCGAATGAATGAATTGATATAAAGCGAAGAGACAATATATTATTAAGAATTTCGTGTTGCTAATCTGAAAGCAGAAAGAGGTTAGGTGAGGTTAGGATAGATTGTCTCTTATTGATGAAAAATTTTAATTTCTGCTTTTGCCAGCTGTACCAGCTGATCTCCTACAGTAAAATAAGTTACGCCTTCATCTTCAGTTTTTAACCAAAATGGGGCGCAAAGTCACAAACTATTGAGTTAGGCTGAACACCCAAAATTCAGAGCAGATGTCGCTCCACCTTTGGCCCCTTAGGGCGCACATTTTCTAGCATTCTCCATTATCCATGGCGAACAGATATTCGCTGAAATTTCGGGCATGCGCAGTAGAGGTTATTTTTCCACGCATACGCTAAATTTAGCCAATAGCTGATCATCCTAATCGCCATGAACAATACCAAATTATAGAAAACATGCTCCCTGATGTTCTGCTCCATAATATGGAGCAGAACGCTCGTTCTGTCTCTTTTTTCAAATTTAAATTTAATCTTTTTTATTCATCAATTTTCAATGTTTTATCATGAATTTTTCTTCATGGATGGACTGTACTATCTTCTATATTACTAAAAACTATAGA
>JAUMHM010000051.1:3448595-3463583 GCA_032362435.1 Melikaiella ostensackeni | reverse complement strand
GAAATCAAACAGAAACCAACAGAAATCGGGTCCGGTTCTAACTATGTTCAAAAAGTGCGTGAGTGCAATAAATGTAATAAATATATCAATGCTTAATGATCATAATAATAAAGGTATGTGAAGAGGTACAGTGGACTTGGTTTTCAAGTGATAGAAACAACACGTGCACGTGTGAATTCAGAAATTGATTATGGCGGCGCATTCCAGAAAACCGTCCTCATTGTATTTAGATGGTAATCTAAGTGAGAATCGGAGGAAGTTTAAGCAAAATTATGATATTTATATGCTGGCAGCTGGGCTATCTAACAAATCGGATGGGGTTAAGGCAGCTATATTATTTAACATTATAGGAGAGATTATAAGGAATCGAAGATCTGAATTTAAAAAAGGCGATTAAATGCTGCAGAGCTATGGAGCTGAGTCAATGACAGTCCAGAACTCTTCAAGAAAAGCAGGTGAATGCAGTCAAAACTCCATATAGCAGAAAAAATCATAGAGAGGAAGAAAATAAAGGTCAGAAAGCAACTGATGTAGGAACTTATAAACGTAAAAAATCTAATACAATTCACAAACTTCGAAACTGTCCTGCGTTTAATAAAAAGTGTAAAAGATGCGGCAATTTAGGGCACTTTGCGGTAGGTTGTTTTGCAAATTTAAGGAAGTCAAAGAAATAGAAGCAAGACAAAATGAGGACGACAGTGATGAATTGAAAAGATGTATTTTGTTGACAGTATAAAAATAGAACAAGGTCACTGTAACGAATATAAATAGGTAGCTTTAATTGGAGAAAATAAAGAATCTGAATGGGTAGAGAGTATTGTTATTATTTGCTTTTTGGCCTGATTTCATATCGATACAACTTAGTTGTTTCTTCACTGTATCTACTAAAGGTGAAGCGGCTGATCACCCTATGAGGATCGGAAGCTTGGGACAGAACCTTCTCGTCGGTCCCCGCTGTTACGCTTCCAGGCTCTTTTTTGTGCCCGTAAGCAACAAACTGTCCTCTCCTACAAGGATCACCTTAGAGTTTTCTTGTTTGGCCTGATTCCATATCGAAACAACTGAGTTGTTTCTTTACTGTATCTGCAAAAATTTTGGTTTAAGAAATGGTATCTGAGATAAAGACAGAGACGGGAAAAACTAATTTTATTTAAAAGAACAAAGAAGTTTTTGAGGGTGTGGCAAAATTTGAAGATAAATGTGTGATCACTTTAAATAATGATGCGAAACCGGAAGGACGTCCTGCTTATAGAGTTTCTAATTCAATATTAAAAACTTCAAAAGAAACTTTGCTCAATCTTGAGGAAAGAGGAATCGCATCTAAATTAACAAAGTCACCAGACTGGGTTTGTAACTCAGTAATCGTAGAAAAGCCAGACAAGTCTTCAAGGTTATTTTTGGATCCACAAAATTGAAATAAAGTTATTAAAAGAGAATTTTGTTGATATCCTCCTACTGAAGAAATAAGTGAGAAGTTACCAGGTAAACAAATATTTTCAGTGGTGGATTTGAAAGATGGGTTCTGGCACGTAGAGTCATTGAACGCGCGAAACAAATAAATGTTAAGTTTTATCCGAAAAAGGATCAATGTAAAGTCTCAGTAGTTGAATTTGTAGGCCACATTTTCAGTAGGGATGCAATGAAAGCGGATGCGGAATATGTTCGTGCAATATTAGAATTGAAAGAACCGTCTAACAAACCCGAATCACAAAGAGTATTACGTAAGACTAACTGTTCGAGGCAGTATGTGCCACAAATGTTTGAAATAACAACTCCTTTGAAGGATCTTCTAAAAGATTGTGTCATATGGAATTGGTTTCCGGTGCTCTCGAAAGCGTTTAAAGATTTAAAAGCTAAAATTTCAACCGCTCCAGTTCCTAAAATGCTTGCTTCTGAGAAGAAATAACAATTATATCAAATTCAAGTAAAAATGGATTAGGCTGCACTCTAATGCTGGCAGGAGAACCATTATGTTTATGGTAGAAAAATAGAAGTAATAACAGACCATAAACCATTGGTTGCGATAATGAATAAAAGTATTTCTAAAATAGCTTCGCCGAGACTCCAAAGAATGCATTTAAAGTTACTCAGATATGATATAAAACTAGATTACTTGCCAGGCAAGTATATGTGGGGCATTATTTCTCAACTGCCCCAACTTCAAAAGTTATGTTCTTCGATTTTCTCTAAATTCTGGGAATATTTAACCAACCCAACAGTACATAATTGACAAATTTATAGACCACTATTACCACTCCGCTCCAAGTAGTGGGGGGGGGGGATTTTCAATCCAAACGCCTGCACGGGTGTTTTTAAAAAGCCTGTAACTTCCTTCCTGTTTTAGCGATTTAAATTTTTCATCAGGGTTTTTGAAAATTTATTTTGCACTCTTTTATTCTAGTTTATTGACGAAAAAAATAACAAAAAGTTTTGAGCATTTTTTAAACAATTTAATTGTTTTTCAAACTTTTTTGTGATTGAGGTTATTTTAATTTTCTCCTCGGTAAAAAAAAGTCTAGTCTTCCCAAGTACCATGCCTTCACCCCTAACAACAAGGGTCAGCTGAACCTTAAACGATTTTCCTATGAAGAGGAAACTCACATATTTCCTAAACCTAAACGTACCTCGAATAGAGAGAGTGCTTCAAAAGAAAAGAAAAGTAGTAAGAGAAATGATACTTCCACTAAAGCAACGCGTATAACCAGAAAGAATATCATATAAAATGCGAATAAGACTCAAGCCGGTGAGAAGAAAAGGCGAACCAATTAAAAAACGCTGTGAAGTAAGAGGCAAGGGAATTAATAAAAATTAAGCACCTGGAATAGTGAGAGGCGAGGGGACTCACAAAAACCAAGCGCCCCGGAATAGTGGGCGGCGAGGGGACTCACAAAAAACAAGCGTTCCGATTAGTGAGAGGCGAGGGGACTCACTTGAATTAAACACCCCGAAGTAGCCTAAAATCGCACTGCCACCTCCACGTAGTAGACTCTGGAAACTATGATTTTACAGATCGTAGGGTAACAACAGAAGTTAATTCATAATTTGTCTGCAGTTAATTCATTTGAAAAAGCACTGTTTATATGTTAAAAACGGTTAAATTTTATATTTATTCATAAAATATTTATAAGTGATCAATAATTATTGTAAACTGATGAACTATAATAGTAAAGAATCATTCATACAGAGAAAAATCAACATCACTTCTGAAAAGAGTAATTTGCACTTTTTTTTGTTTATAATAAATAACAAATAATTTAACATTCCTCTGACCCGCCAGCAAACATTCTTGAATCGTTTATTAGCTGATTCCATGTCATTATGAATGAACTTGAACGTGTTTAAAGAAAGGTAGAGTTGCAAACTAGTCTGTGGAATACTAAAGGATTGCGTCTGAGCACGTGCATCAGGATTGCCTTCACATCGGGGCCTATTTTTCGGAAACTATTCACTGGACCATTTTTTCGCTAAGGACCTTTTTTGAAGCTTAAGAGCCAAGCTTTCTTTTGACACTATTTAGAAAAAAATTTTAAATAACCTAAATTACAAAAAAAGTTAAATAAACAATTGAATTGTTTAAAAAATACTTTGAATTACTGTCTTTCCGTCAATAAAATAGAATGAAAGAGTGCAAAATAAAATTTCAAAAACCCTCAAGAAAAATTTGAATCGCTAAAACAGAGAGGAAGTTACAGGCTTTTGAAAACACCCGTGCAGGCGTTGGGGTTGAAAATTTCACCCCCCCCCCCCCACCACTTGGAGAGAGGTGGTAATCGTGGTCTATAAATTTGTCAATTAAGTATTGTTGGGTAGGTTAACATATTCCCAGAATTGAAAGGAAATCGAAAAACATGACTTTTGAAGTTAGGGCAGTTGAGAAATAATGCCCCATGTATGTAGCTGATATATTATCACGGTCATTTATCAAAGATAATGTTAAAGATGATGAAACTATGAAGGATTACTCTCACAGTATAAACTGTCGATGGGAAATAAGTGAAATTAGACTTTAACAATTGAAAAAGGCTACAAGCTGTAATAAGGTTTTATCTCAGGTAGTTCAATTTGTGAAAAATGGTTGGCCGGAGCACAAGAAACGTGTATCTGCCGATGATCAAATCTGTTGGAAGCTCAAAAATGATATGCATGTGCAAAATGGTTTGGTGTACCTGGGTCACAAGCTGATATTCTTGAATTTGGTGGACTATGTTAGTTATGGATTTATGGACTATTATTCAAAATGGTTAGAACTACATCTGATGCTAAACAAGAAATCAGGTTCTGTGATAGACAAGCTTATTGACATTTTTTCAACTTGTGGTACCAAAAGATGTAACTGCGAATAACTAGTAGATTACGTGGCAAGGGGCGAAACCGAGCGAATGCAAACGAGCGTGAAGTTGGCTGCACGAGGGGGCGAAGCCCCTAAGTACAGCGAACGCGCGAGTTGGCGTTCGCTTCAGCGAAACATACAACAAACAATCATTTTGAATAACTATAGATAAAATTGAACATAACATTAAATGTGGGACGTGAGCTTGATACAAGTCATACTATAGACATGTGAGGTTATGTTCATTTTAGTTTTAGTTAGTCAAATAAAATCTTTTTTAAGCGTTGACACTACAGCGCACGCAAAGTTCGTGTGCACTGTAGTGGCAACACTTGAGATGTTTGCATGGTAGGGTCAGGTCAAGTTAGGTCGTATCTTGCGAAAGTATAAACACTAGGTTTTATATTAAGAGGCTTGAAAACACTAGGGTTTGCAAAGTAGTTTCGTACCCGCTCGCCTGCATAACGTCATTTTCGCAACGCTTCGCAGGCTACGAAAGCCGCCATTTTCGATGTTCGTATTGTGAAAATGCCTTTTTCGTCGTATGAATGTCAAAAATTTGCTCAAGAATTGAATTTTAAATTTATTACGAGCAGTCCACGGTATCCAAAATCAAATGGCCTTGCAGAAAAAGCTGTTCAAATAGTGAAGAATATCTTAAAAGAGAGTAAAGAGAAGCGCAAAATTTTTAGACTATTTGTACTCGAATATAGAAATAGCCAATAACAGGTATGAATGTATCTCCATCGCAAATCCTGCAGAGTCGTAGGCTAAAAAATAAGATACCTGCAAGCTCGGGAATGTCAAAACCTTCTGCACAAATAGACTTAAAAGAAAATTTATTAGAGAAGCAAGAGAAAAGTAAACACAACTATGATAGAAGTGCAAAACCTAGAGATAAGTTTAAGGCAAAAGATTATGCGTGTCGCGTCAAAATAGTAGTCGCCTTTGAAGATCATTAAACAAACTAATTATGAATAATTTCAGCGATGCATATGTTGATAGCGATAATAATGCTTTGTCTCCGATAATAGTTGAAGAACCTATCATTGCTTTGAATTTCTGTGAAAACAGAGAAAACGAAACCGCGATTGTAACTACTAATTCACCTAAAGTAAATAATAATTATAACATTGTTAACCGCACCTCAAGAGAATTTAGAACAAAGAGTGGTCGCGTATCAATGTTACTTCTAGGTTTAAGTTAAGAGCCCATATGACCACTGTGTACTAGTCTACAGAGAATAAACATGGCTACCATGTATTAAACAAGCTGTTACAACCTCATCATAAGCCAGGTTCGTTTCGTCCTATTTGGAAAGACAAACAGAAACCAGCTGAGCTTCTATTAGAAATTCCAGTTTCAACAAAACAGGAAAACGCGACAAGGACTTCCTGACCAGAAAATGTTGCGCACTGCCCCAACCTTTTTTTTTACCTCTAATTAATAAGCTTACATTTTGTATTGGAGGGAGGATTTTTTTTCAATGCAATACAAAGTAGAAACGCATATTTAATAATAATTCTTACTGTAAACTATTATTCTTTTTCTTATGGTAGTTTTTATACTTTTTTTATCTTCGATTTCAGAAAAGAAGAAAGTGTCAACTCATTCCGAACTAATAACCTGGAGGAAGCCGATAATAACTCAAAAGGCATAAAAAAGCAAAATCTAAAAAATATGCGCAAGTTTTGGCATGATTTTCGTATTTTGACCCCGGATTCTGCAATCATTCGAGGATCCTTGTCAATAAATGATCAGCGATTCACAACAGAAACTAGAGGTCGACAAGCAGTTCCATGTTCCATTACAGCAATCATTTTTGGCAGTATTTTATGTCCTGAGAATTGGAGTAAGGACTTCGTAGATCGTGTTCTTCTTCACGGTGATAGGATTTTTCGCATCAGTCGTACAAAGAATAAAGTCCCCCCAGATATATATATGACATCGAACCTTGTGTATCCAGAATTCTTCATCGATAATTATAAGTGCAGAATTTGCGCCACTCCAAGTGTTGTATATGGAAACCTATTCACTGAAAATAGTAACTGCCCAGATTTAATGAAAGGGGTGGAGCATTTTTTTAAAATTGCTGAAGCAGGGGTTATAACAACTCAAAATTTTTCAGTTGCAGTTTGGCGCTATAAGAACGATAAATATTTCTATTTTGATCCTGCTCCTTGTGCCGATGATGGATATCGGTATTGCGATGGCTCAGCTTGCTTAATGAGATTCAAATGCTTAAGTGCTATTTTGGATTTAATACTCAGCAACTTAAATAAAAAGCACGACTCAAAGTATTGTATTGACAGAATCAATGTGTTACATATAACTCCAATCAGAAAAAGCAATCTTCAGTTGTCGAACCAGGTTAAAAGGATGAACGAAAAAAATCTCAACTGCTCTAGTCCAAGATCTCAACAGCAATCAATTATTGAAACAACAAAAATTCGAAGAGTTCCTGTTTCAGTTGAAATTTCAAATAGCACTATTGCCCAAAAGGTGGCGGTAAAATATCTTGTCAATAATAATTCTTTTCATACAGATTATACGTATAGTGGTCTGCGCGTGAATGTCCCCTCAACATTCAAACAGTTATCAGATAGTGTATCCATCTTACACGGCTGGACACATGAAAGCAGTGAAATCTATAAAGGCAAGGGAGCTCAGAATGTTGTCAATTGTTTAGTATCTATTGGAATGAAAAATATCAATCCTGTTAAAACTTGGTTAAGATCAACATTGGATGAAATTATCAATCTTGGGGATGCTCTTTATATGCAGTTCAAGATTAAAAAGCCAAACGTAAAAGAATTAACAGCTACTGATCTTAATGATACCGCATTTCAAATTGAAAATCATAAAATGGTAGCTAAGGTAGATGTGCTTACAATTATTGGTACACTGACTTCGAGGAAAATATCCGTTTTGAATTTAAAGCAGGCTGTGCAAGAATTCTTTCTAATCAATAATAGTGGAATAATTGAAACATCAATAATGGCTGTAAGTATTTGGATAGAAGATGAATACTATTGCATGTTTGATCCACGTCAATGCGACTCAAGTGGTTTACGCGTGATTGAAGAAAAGAAAAAAAGTGGGAAAGCCGAGAAGGTTAATGTACCGGGAAAACAGAAGAAAATAAGTGGCAAAAGTTGTGTAATACTATTTACAGATGTTAATTCTCTTGCAGCACATTTCATAAAGAATGTTCCTCTCGGTAAGAAAAATGTACGTTTCGTTATTAGAAGTATTGACCTAATTGAAGATGTACCTGGTACTCAAGCGTGGCATAATTTTAAACCTGGAGAACATAGTGGAACTTGGCTTTTGCAAGGAAGCATCACTCCTGACGACGAAGGATTAGATAATAAGAGTCGTGGAACTCTGAACATTACCATTGCCATTGTAGCTCTAATCTTTGCTAAGAAAATATCTCCATCTGAGTGGACGAAAGAAATAATGAATGAGATAAGACGGGTGGGAGGCGAATATTATTACTGGTGCATTTTATCAAATCAGAATTCCGAACAATTTGATTTCTCACATCTCAAAGAAGTTTTATATGTTAACAATCAAAAAGTATACTTAGAACTCGAAGAGGCAGTTATTGTTGATAATATAAACGTTAAAGAAATAATTCGGTATTCAAGTCTTGATGAAGGAATTATAAATTTTTTCGAAAATCATCAATACGGAGTAGTTGAAATAAATGATATGACTTTTGCGATTTGGAAAGACCTTGACACTAAGGATCATTCAATAAAAACATATTATTCATTTTTTACAAATACAAGACGTCAAAGAAATTCAACAGAAAAAAATAAACTTGTTGATTGCGTAATACGACTGTTAAGTGTTGCAGATTTAGCAAAAATTATTGATTTGAATCTTGAATATGGAACTGAAAGTGGAGTACAGTTTTTAATTCATAGTGTGAATATTCCTCAGTTGGGGAATGTAATGACAAGCCAAGAAATAGAAAACGACAAAATTACAGCCTCAAAACCGGACCTATATCAATATTTTAGTGTTAATGAAGAGACAGCTGCGTTGAATGGAAGTATGAGTCAAGGTAATGAGTTGCTTTTCAGCCATCAAACTCGCGATAAGCAGCAATCAGGAAATGCGCTTGTCGCTCTTGCTATGAAAAAACTTTATAACCCACACCTATGGTCAAAGGAAGTGATAGATGATATTCTGAAATTGGGTGATAAGCTTACGGCTGAAAACGCTAACAATCTGCCCGTTTCAGAAGACGAAGCGACAAGAGATTGGCTTTTACCGAAAGAAATTGACAATGAATTTAATATAGGTGTCAATCATTTTCGTTTTGAACTTCACGAAGATAGAGTTACTGGAAATTTAAATAATTTGTCAAAAATTTTAGAAGAATTTTTTGTTGAGAAAGATTTAGGCATATTTAAACTGAAAAGCACAATAATGCCAATTTGGAGACAAGGTCCGGTATTTTTCACGATGGATCCAAAAGGCAGAGACAGTCAAGGAACCCAAAATCAGGAAAATGGTACTGCTGTAGTTTTGTGGTTTACTAGTACATCTGCACTAGCCTCTTACCTTGTTGCAACTTCAGATGGTATTGAAAATGCTGGTTTTTCTATAGACATTATTTCAATCGAAAATAATTATGAAACTAGGCTAACGGATCAAGAAGGGATTCAACAGGAATTATCAACTGAGGATATGTGGTATGATTTTGAAAAGAAATCCGAAGGTGTTTGGTTCATTAATGGTAATATTGGATTCACTGATCAGAGATTTAATGAGGAGAATCGAGGTAAACAGAGCGCTGCAATATCAATAATGGGTATCGTGTTTTCTAACACTTATTTACCACATAGATGGACGTCAGCAGTTCTCGATGAAGTAATTGTGTTAGGTGATGAACTACATTCAAAGTGCGTAGCCAGACTTGAAAACAACACAATTCCTAGAGTAAACCAAATTATGACTGAAATTCTTCTATCTGATAGAAGAATAACTCTTTTTATCAAAGACTGTGTACAGTCAGGAGGATTTGATCATCATTCAACAAAGATGCAAGATCTTTTATCGGGTCTAAACAAATTTTTTGATCAGTACCCTGCTGGAATTTTAATTGCTAATAACGACCTAAGTTTTGCTGTATGGAAATTTAAAAATTTGTATTATTGCATTTCACCTAAGTCACGATTAATGCGCTTCGCCAAAATTCTGGATTTGGCAAATCAACTTTTAACTGATATCAATGTAGTAGATTTCGAAATTATTGCAATTGATGTGATCAACTGGAATAAAATGTCACCTTGGAAGTTTGATCCTAGTCCAACAATTCATCCATCAACTTTGCCATCTCTAAACGCTTTTAAAAGATTGCAAGGTGAAGCCCGTGCACTTTTGCGGGGCACCAGTCATCAATCTTCTGAAATTTTTTCCGAAATGGTTCGAAACAGACAAGCTGCAGCAAATTGTATTATAGCTGTTGGCATGTCAGTCATTAAAAGTCCTGACACATGGACAAAGAGTACCCTAGATGAAGTTTTATCAGTTGGTAATACTCTTTATCGAGAAAGTTTAAAAGCATGTCCAACAAAGGAGAGGTTGAATCCAAACGACATCATCAGGGTATTCCATTTAGGATATAATGTGCTTACCGTAGACGTGAGTGAACCCATTATAAGTGGAAAAGTGTCAATACCTCCTCCTGAGCCTGAAACTAGAGGAACGAAACAAAAAACGAAAGAAAAGCCGGAACGTAAGAAGAAAAAGGAAAAGGTGAAACGGGAACCATTAATTCCTCCACCACTTATACTTTTAGAAGAAGGAATCCAAAGATTTTTTGAAAATAATAATGCTGGACTGCTTGTGATAGGCCGAAAAGTGATAGCTATTTGGAAACAACTTGGAGTGTACTTTATATATGTTTCATATGCATGGAAGGACGAAGGTGTGAAGGATAATTCCGATTCCTCCTGCGCCGCTTGGTTTGCTTGCATGGAACCATTCTACAGCTATATCTATACTAACCTGAATGGCGGCGACAAATTTTCCACTTTTGACATCCGTCGAGTACTTTTCAATATAACTAAAATCAACTCCCTACCCTGTTCAGCTGATTTGAGCGTTTGCGAATTATCTACTGTTTCAACTGTTTCCAGCTTAAAGATTGAAAAGGTTACTTTGTCAGGAATTAAGGCACTAAATAATTACAATCATGTACATAAAGAAGTAGCGATTCTCCGTGGAACACGAAACATGAATGACACTATGTTTGATGAAAATCAAAGAGGCTTACAAAGTACTGCCATAGCTGTTGTTGCAATAGTTGTTGGATCCATACATGTTCCATGTACATGGACACCTGATATAATTGATACGATTCTTGTATATGGAGACTTCCTTCATCACGATAGTTGCAGATTGCATAAGATTTTTTCCCGCGATTTGTCACCTTCCGAATTGCAGAAAGTCTTTATTGTTGGTGACTTTCGCGCCTACATACATGTACATCATTACACCATGACTGGGTTACTTCACTTCTACGACCTTGTACAAACACTTTGCTTTTTTTTTGAAAGCAATAATTGTGGGATTTTACATACAAATAATATGACGATGGCAGTTCAACAACATTATGGAAAATTTTATGTTTTTTATCCTTGCTGTCGAAATGTAAAGTTCAACAGTAACGAGCCTGCCTGCGTTATGAAATTTGCAAACGTTGCTGGCATTGCACAAGAACTTGTTTCTTATCACAGTTCTAACCAGCCAAGTGTCTACACCTTAAATGCTGTAAATATTCTGAATCTGCATTTCTTCTCTAATTTCAGAAGGTCCTATTCCCTTGCATGTAAAAGCTCAAATGTAATAACACCGTTGAGAACGCGTATGCCCAACCCAAAAAATTGATAATAATCAAACTTGGACAAAGTGTAGGCCTACTAGATGAAAGTTTACGGAAGAACATTTGTTCATTGTGACATATTTACCGACAAGGAAAGGGTGTAATTTTCCAGTTTTGTACGGATATCATGTCCTTTGGTGATTTATTACTCAGTTAATATCGGTTAAATAATGCTTTTCCTCTACAGTTTCGATTGGGGTTTTTATGCTCTCCCATAGGAAATATGTGTTCCGACAACAAATTTTTTTCCTGTTAACTACCATTGTCCAATCACGATTTTGCCCAAGCCTGAGTCTAAATAAGTCCGATCACTTTTTGGGCTGGGGCAGCTTATAAATAATGCCCTATCCACGCAATGGGAATATGTGTATATTAAATGAAGCTGACACCACAAAATCGATTTGTAGACTTGGTTTTATTATGCATTCACAATTTCCTTGTGGATACGAAAATCTGTGCACGTCTTAACATCTTTATGGACTTAAGGTACGAAATGCCTAGTTGTTTTGTTTTGCATTGCATACCCTAAGTGGCCGATACTTCGCACTTCAAGTGGTCGACACTTCGTACCCTACATCCGAGGGAAGCATAACCTTTAGGCATGGAGATAATTAAGAAATTCGCTTGTTGCAGTGTAGCATTTACACTACCAAGGATAATTTTTATTGCAGGTAAATGGTCCCCTGAAATTAGTGTTTAATTCACACGTTGTTTTTTCTGTGTATGCACTTTACGCTAAGTTTGATCGGCGACTGGCGGCGCTTCGGCGTGACGCCGTTCTCAGTTTTCGGCGACGGCGTGGCGCCTTTAATGTCTGCGCGAGTTTCTAAAATTACTTGTTTCATTTTTTTTTTAATTCATGAATACAAAGATGATAGAAAACAATTTTTTAAAATAAAATTCAGTAAATATTGGTTTATATAAACCTCTTGATAAAAGGAACATTGCAAAGCAATTTTAATCGATAAAATAGTTTAGAAATACAATAGAAACTTCGATTAAAATTTTTAATGTATTTTTGGTCTTTTCGCCTTTAAACCTTCTGCAACGCTATTGTGTCATCTTTATACTTTATTTCTTTCACTAAACTGTTATACAAACCTTCTTTTTGTATTTGATTGGACACAATCAACACTGAACTTCTCTACCGGGGTTTGAAAGATTCTTTTCATTATAGATTTTTTATTTCATTCAATCAATAATGTAATCTATAATTGAATCAACCGTTTGAGCGAACTAGAGACCAGAAGAGACCAAGAAAAGCACATGTTCGATTATTTTTTTGCAGTCCACTTCAGTCTTGAGTGGTCTTAAGGGCATGCCTAACCAGAGTCACGTGACCAAACTAATGGTGGATTTTCAATCTTTTTTTCTGGAACGATTTACTCTTTTTGTATGTATATAAAATATCGCTCTGAAACTTCAGGAAATGCAACAGAAAACAGTAAATTACGTTTGTATACATCATTTGGGCGGAAATTTGCAAAAAAAAATTCTCGAAGAAATTAAGACTGGAGTAACGTCAGAATTTTTTTTTCAAACAACTTATATCCACACGAGATGAAATATCGAGTTGAAATTTTCCAAAATGACATAAACTGCACTAAAGAACGTTTTTATGGTCCTCATTATTTGAACTTGATAAAAAAAAATTGTGATGAAAAACTAAATTTGAAGAATTACCGACCGTGCTGTAGAAACCGTGAACAGCATTTCATTCTCGCAAACGAGTTTTTTTGCGGTTAGGATCGATTAGGATCCTCATGTCAGCCCAAGACATGTCACTTACTGTCATTGTGAACTTCATTATGTAGGCCGTCGCACGGTCGGTAACTCTCCAAATTCAGTTTTTCATAAAAAAAAAATTTCTCAACTGCAAATAATTAGGACCATAAAAACGTTCCTTAGTGCCGTTTATGTCATTTCCGAGAATTTCAACTCGATATCTCATTTCGTGTGGATATAAGTTGTGTTTGAAAAAAAATCCTGACGTTGCTCCAGTTTTAATATCATCGAGAATTTTTTTTACAAATTTCCTCCCAAATGATGTATACAAACGTAAGTTACTGTTTTCTTTTGCATTTCCTTAAGTTTCAGAGCGATATTTTATTTACAAAAAGAGTAAATCGTTCCAGTAATAAAGATTAATAATCGAGCATTAGTTTGGTCACGTGACTCCTGTTAGACATGCCCTTAAAAATTCACGCTACTGACAGACGCCACCGAAAATTATGAGCGGTGTCACGCTGGCGCGACTCATAAAATTGGCGACGGCGTCAGCGTGGCGTAGCGGTGCAGACCTCTATATAAAGCGACGAAGAAGAGTAGTCAGTAGAAATGTAGCCATAAGAGCAGTTCTATCTCACATCTATCTCGGCTCACTTCGAGCTACAACGTAGGTTCGTATTCAATCTGTATTCGCATGATCATTGTATATCACCCTCGGCCGCAGTTCGAAGCGAATACCGCCATTTCGGCTGTAACCTTAATTGGTATTAGATTATTTCTTCTCACTTTATTAATTAATAGTATATTAAGTTGGGTGAAAATTGTTTGCTGGACTTTCAGTGTGATCTCCCGCGTATATTCTTCGTATTTCTTGTACGCGTACGTGTGTGAGTTTTATAAGCAGCGGCAACATTTTCTTTGTTACCTAAACAATCCTTGCCATCAGCTCCAGATTTCCTTTTTCGTTAGAGAGACTATAGATTAGGATGGAGACCATCATTGAGGGATCCACTTTTCAAATATACTACATTTGGATCTAGTTAATTGCAATTTGTTACTATTGGATTGCCACCTTTATTCCCACTAGGTTTTTAATGCTCAAGGTGATGCCTGGCTGACTAAGATATCTCTCTCTATCCCCCCATTTCTCCCTCGCCGTCTCTCTGCTCCCATCTCTTATACTCCCCCCTTGTACATTATAAAATAAACAAGGTTTCGATTCCAGAAATCCAAGCCGTAAATGTTCCTTTTCCTAAGATCATCAAACTCATTGGCATCCTCATTCAGACCAGTGGCTCTTTTGAAACTCCATCAAAACGAAAAAAGTAGGGAAAATATAATTAACTATATTGTAACAAAGAAGAGTTTAAGAACATGCTTCGAATTAGAAATGTTAACTATTTTAGTTTTGATTATAAATTCACTTGTAGGGAGTTTCAAGGACGGCCTCAGGGCGGAAGAAAGGCACTCAACCTTGCAGGAGGTCAAGAGATTTCAAAATTACTTGGAGAAAAAAAAACTAGAACGGCCAAAAAAGCAACGAAAGGCACTCGGTTGCAGATGACCAACTGTGAGATAAAGGACACTTATCAGGAAGTATCTGATAAGGAAGTATGAAAAACATGACCACAAATAATGGTTTCGAAATAGCGTTAATATATATGACCGAAATCCTTTGTGTATTTTCAGTCATTATCTAGTAACTTTACTTTCTCTTTCCACTTCTTTGATTTCCTGTCTTTCAGTTGCCTCGTTACTCTGGCCTTGAGCAGATAAGAGGAAATTTCCCACGCCAAGGTTTCTTCATCACGGGCCCAATTCCACCTAAACAAGGGAAGTGAAAGTGGAGAGCTTGGTGGGGGAACTCCAAGTAGAGGCCAAGTGGTCTGGCTGGTGGCACTCTCTCCTTGGAATTCAATGCGATCATATAAGACGTATTTTTCGTTATTAAGCAAAAGAGGTATGTAAGGATAGGGATGTGTGGAGAGCAATTGTTTATAAGAAGAAGAGTGATGCCTGAAACGAA
>JAUMHM010000051.1:3432215-3448495 GCA_032362435.1 Melikaiella ostensackeni | reverse complement strand
GATTATGGCCAATGTCCATATTCAAATTGCCATACGGATAGTACTGTGAATTTAGGAACACCTTGAAATTGGTTATACTGCAGTGATAAAAGCGATTGAAATATCCAGATCGCTTATCCTTTCTACCTGCCTGGAAACCCAGCGTAATGTAAATTGGTTCTTTCAACTGAGTTTACGTTTTCACAGTCTATATATGTCTTGTGATGGTGGGGAGCAAGGGATACAATTCCCATGAACGATTACTCATAGTTGTCAGAAAATCTTTTACAATAATGTTCAGCAACCGTATCTTTTGCTGATCTGAAGCAATTACATATGGTATTCAGGGACAGATTCATGCATAAGGAAAATAAGCAGTTGCTTAGGGCCCCGGCCTCAGAGGGGCCCCTAATCAGCCAAAAAAATGTTTTTTCCATGTAAATAAATTTTTTAAAATATTAAGCTCAAAGCATTCCATGTAATATAGAACAAACTCCTTGAAAATTCAACACAAATAATTCAGTCTTGATTTCATCCAATAATATTTGCTTTTCGTAGGTTATGTCGTGATGAATTATATCTACATTAGGGGCCCCTTTTCGATCCTGCTTAAGGCCCTTCGAAGCATAAATCCGACCCTGATGGTATTAGCCACTCCACTTTATGAATCGACATCTTGAGTTGCTTTTTGCTTCCTAGCTGTTTTCCTTCTTGAATAACAGCATTCAAGTCACTGCGTGCCTTGTCAGGATAAGTTCATGTTTCGCGTTCACAACGATTTTCAATAGTCTTCAGCAACTCGCAGGATCATGATGAGTGGCATAGTTACCTCAAAGTATCCCTCATTATTGGTGAGACGTCTTGTTCCTCCCGGGAGATCGATCCATCCTGCATTCTCCGTAAAATAACTTTCTTCAGTGGTCAGTCTTCCATATACATGCAGTGAACTGTTGCTGGGTAGCATACATAAATCTTGGAGCTGGACAGCGATGCAAATTTAATCACTGTTGTTGAACGATGACGATGCATAAGGCTGATGTGCATGAATCAAAAGAGTGAGCTACGGACTCATCAAATCCCATTGGTGCTTGAATGTTTAGTATTTATTCCATTTTTGTTACATCTATCTATCTATCTATCTCAAATGGTCATTCAATTCATTTTTCCACGAGGTTTGACCTTGAGGCTTAGCTGTGTCAGAAAAAGCACGTTCTAAAGTGATAGCGCCTTGCGTGCTGCTTAAACAATGGCTCGTTTTTGGCATGTTGACTCTCTTATATAGACTCATTTGCGATTTGTACACAATACAATTTTCAGAACTGAATTTGATGTATTGATTTCATAGCGATTGGGAGGTAAATGACGTGTGATGGCACTTCAGAGATCTTATATCCTGGTGGAACGACAGGAAGAAATTTATGTATCGTGTGCACGTTGCGTTCGTTGATGTATGCTCCTGTTGTGATGTTGCACTCAACTGGTAGATCGTTTACTTTGAGACTGCTACAGGTAACTCAGAAGTATGAGTCTTACTGGCTTCAAGAACACGTGGTACGAATCCCAACAGTCGTCCAAAAGAATCTTTTGGTTGAAAATTCACTTCTTCATCACGCTTTTTTATCACTGCGCAACGTATTATTATTTGACTTGATGTTTATTGTGATGTTGTCAATTTCTAGAGCGTTCTGGACATAACTTTCAATGTCTTTAATCTCGTAGCTGCCAGTAGGTATGATCACCACTCGATCATCGACATAGATTTCATTCATTCCTGTATCAACGTTTGGATCCGCATTGAATATGAGCGGTTCAACGGGCCCGAGCCGATAGTTTTTATGTGGAGAGAGTTCTGTTGATGGAAAATACTCCGCTTCTAACACAGAAGAGTTTTATATTATGGCGAGAGTAAACGATTCATCAATCGTGACGTTTTGCTCTATAATGACTGATTAGTTCATGGCACACTCTTACATAGACTATACTTGTCATTTCTATTTAGCTGTCCACATAGAAATTTTAAGTACAAGTGTCCAAATTCAACACTATCATAGTCTTGATATCTGCCACGATCATACTTTATCATGCTACCAACACCGAGGTAATCGACAAGATCCGATGGTGAACGAAGATTACTGAAACTGTCAAAGTATAAGACAATCTTTTCGATCTTTCTATAAGTTACCCAGTGGGTACTAGGGCCGTCACTGTCATCAAGGTTGACAATAGCTGATTCAATTTCATGTGGCCCTCTTACTGGCAGTTGATTGCGCATAAAGAGTCCACGAAAATGAAGAATCTTCGGAGCCCTGGTGTACTTGCGCAGATCGGCTTTAGGGACTGCACGGTGCGGTAGCTTCACTTCAAGTATTTTGTTGCGTTTCTTGGACGAAGCCCTTGTCCTTGACGATTAGGTTTCATATAAAAATCTAATTCTTTTATATAGGGTTCAAAGTGTAGCCTTTCCCCCAAGGTGCTCCACCAGTAGGTGCTACAAGTGCACTAAGTCCAGCGAAAATTGAAATCAGTGGCAAAACAACACCAGCTTTAGAAGGTATTGGCAGCACAAGCGGATTCTCCACTTGGTTTTTATCGCCTACAGTTTTGATAGCTTCCAGCGCACCTTTGAGTGCAGAATTGATGGAATCCTTTGCATTATAACTCCGTCCCATTGCCTTCTCAGATACATCCACAGTCTTTCTAAGCGCTATTAATTTAGACAAATACATTACTTGCCCTAGTCTTACACCCAAACGGATTTAAATTTGACAATGCTCATGTCTACTCGAAATTATTCAAACAATCAAAGTACAAGTTCTTGGAAGAGGTGTTAAATAATATAGACGGCGTTGAATATTTTTCTTTCAGTGAGCTTTAAAAAGTAAAACCACCAAGCGAAGCTCAATCAAATTCTATAATTGTATTTGATTATGTGGCCTGAGAGGAACAGGACAATATTAGAGGCTTTTTCTGTATGGGTAGACATGCTTATGACTTACACTTATGGCAAACTTATGCTCTGTTGGAATATTGACAAGTATGGATTTGTTGTCAATGACAAGCATAGAGATTTCAGAAAGGAAAGATGCCGAAAGAAATTCGACTGCCTTATCTTTCTATAGATAAAAGTTTTGTGGTGGAAATGATCTCATTATACATAGATTGAGTCATCAACACATTAAGATGTAAAGGTTTCACGAAGAGAAGGAGGTGCTCTGGCAAATCGCAAAAGCTAGTGAGGCGATTCGACGTAAACATCGAATACTCAAAATGGGTAAAGCAAGCACCAAAAAGATGATGAGTGAAACGTTTAAGCCAATCCTCATGCCATTGCAGAAACTAGTTGACATATTTAATCCTTCAAAACAGAAGGAAGTTGAACAAAATGAGTCTGTATGAAAAAAACATGGAGAAGAAGAGGAGGATGATGCTTTCTTCATGACTGCTGTCACTGAGAAAAAGAGCAGGATACAACTATGCTTGAAGAAAAAGTCACGACTGAACCTGCTGATGTTTATGAGCATTTGACAAACAAATTTCTCAGAATGCTACAGCAAAATAGAAAGCAGTATTTGGATATGTTTTATGGTGTGCGTAAGCTCGATAATAGCAGCCTCTTGACTGTTGATGAACCAATTAGTTTTGAAGGAAAATATGTCAACGATGATAGTAAGCGTTATCTAAGAACCGTTGGTCTGCTTGAACTGCTATTAAGACAAGGTCCCGAAGAGACATCTATAAGCGTTGATGATTTAAACAATTATAAAGAAATATTGTTTGCTAAAAATGCCCGCAAAAAGCAGTACAGCCCAACTGAATCTTTCCGCACCGGCATAAATATCAAGTATAAGAACTTTATTGCAAAACAGTTCAACGTATCACTGGGATGACCCTAACGAGTGAGTTGATCGCCGACGTTTATTTTTAGCGTCTCATGCAGTAGGCAACCCGAGTCATAACAATAAAATTATATCCATACTTGAGGAGCTACGGAAAGCTGGAATCATATATTAGCAGCGAATACATAACAATATTGTCAGTTTCACGATGAGTCTCGACGTGTTTGGACGTCACCTGGATCGAAACGCTGCAACAAGTCTTGGGCCTCCTTGTGCTGCATTCAAGTTCACCTTCGATGGCCATTACAGCGTAAATGGCACGAGAATTTGTAGGATCAGCGACGCCAAAAAACAATAGACGTAGTGACTTTGGGACTTGTGCAGTACATTATGCTAATCAAGTTACGTACAGAGTATCAAGCCACATCACCTATGCGATCAGAGATCGGCAGTAATAATTTGAGGATACGTATCCTCGAAGAATCAATGAATAAGAAACTGAAAAGTCTGCAGATTGATACCCAGCAAGATTTGTCAGTCCGTAATACTTAACTCATTGCTCAGCTAGACACTCGATTAAACGCACTCAATAATGGACAACAAGAAATTGCCAGTAGTCACAGAATTGCATAAACCTGCTAGAAAGAATTATCCACGTCACCGGACAAAATGTCACTTCAGCAATGCAATCTACCATATACTGTTGCAGGGTCGTGTAACAAAAAACTTACACACCGATGAAGGCAAAGCATTTTATAATTTACATTTTAAAAATCTTATGCAACAATATAGCATCAATATCTGCTCAACGCATAGTAATCTAAAGGCATCAATCCGTGAGCGATTTAGTCGCACACTCAAGAATAAGATGTGAACCCATGGCTTAAAACTACAAGTGGACATACATAGTAATCGACCTCGTCTCCAAGCACAACGACACCAAACATCGAACAATAAGCATGACACCAAAACATGTCTCTGCTGAGGATGAAGACGAATTAATGGATCGTTCTCAAGCACAACGAAAAATACCAAAGAGAATGCCAAAGTTCAAAATTGGTGACAGAGTTCGATTCAGCAAGCATAAGCACGTCTTCGAGAAAGGATACACTCCCAATTGGACAAAAGAGATAAACACGGTGGATCGATTCATACCCAGAAGTTCAAATGGCGTAGAAGCTCAAGGACTGTCAGTAGCAACCTATCGCTGACGGATTCTACTAATACGAACTTCTCAAAATCAAACATCCAGACACTCACCTTGTGGAGAAGTTAAGCAAGAAACTTGGAAATAAAGTCTTTGTAAAATGGTTGGGCTTTGATAGTTGACACGGCAGCTGGATATATGTATAAATAAGAAATGTAATCAAGTTTTGTGCAACGTTGAATCAAGTTTGAATTAACTATGTTTGAAGTTGAAACCCACTATTTTTAATGTTGAATCACTCCACCACCAACACCACCATAAAATCAATGCGAAAGAAAACAGAAAAATGCAAAATGATTTTGAAGAAAATGAGAAATTATTTTGGAGATGGCTTGAGAAGATTACGAAAAGAAGTGCTAACACTTAGGTAATCAGAATTAAGAATGCTGATAGTTAAATGGTATAGGATTCGTTGTAGGTAGCGGAAGAAGAATCGATATCGACGACATTATAACTGTGATCGAAAAACTAAAGAATGGTAAGGCTGCTGCTGTGAATGGTATCACCGCTGAAATTCTCAAGATCGGTGGCAGATATTTGTTTCTGTGGCTAAGTGAATTCATGTATATGTGTTCTGGGAATGGTGATATTCTAAATGATTGGAGAAAGGCGATTATTGTCACAATCTACAAGGAAAACGGTGATAAAGGCGAGTGTACTAATTATAGAGCGATTAGCCTCCTTTTTTTCGTGGACTAAATATTTACCAAAGTGCTTGTTAGGAGGGTCATGGAAATAACTAACGGATGGACCTGGGAAGTCCAATGTGGATTTATGCCGGAAAGATCATATGCCGATCAGATATTTAGCTTGAGACAGATCGTGGAAAAAAGTTTCAGAGTAAAGAAAAGAGTTTTCTCTGAATTTCTTGAAGTGGAAAAAGCTTTCGACTAGGTGAATAGATTTAAGCTTTCGGAAGTCCTGAGAGAGTATGAAGTGAACGGTTTCCTTCAAAAAGCAATAGAAGCAATGTATAATGGTAGTAAAGCGAGTGTAAGAGTGAATGGATCACTGAGCGATTGGTTAGATGTTGAGCAGGGCGTTAGACAAGGCTGCGTTATGCGCTTCTGGATGTTCAATATATACATGGTCAAATGTCTAAGAATGACTCTCTGTGACGAAGAAGGTGTTGATCAGTTAAACAATTTATAATCATTTAAACAAGGTCTATAAGCCAACGCACAATTACATAACTATTGAATGAATAGAATCAATTTTTTATGAGGAATTATCTAAAAATCTTTTTTTAATGTTTTCGTGCTATTACGATTTGAAAATTGACAGCAATTGTTATTCATTTGAACAATTTTTATGAACAATTGTTTTGAACATTTGCTATTTATTTCAATCCTTTCACAACTTCTGAGTGCACATACTCAATTTCTTATACATGTGATCAACTGAAAATGTCTTGTCAACGATTTCGTTGATATGATACTTAGTGAATCGACAACAATTTTCCTTTATTTGAATAACTAAACAAATAAATGCAAAGCTTAATGTTTTTGCCAATAAATATGTTCGATTTCTTCTGAAAAATTGAACAAAAAAGGTTCTGACAACACCTCTTCACTATGCTACTAGTACATTGCAATTACATATAGGTGATTCTCCACATACAGAGCAATTTTAGCAAAAGCAACTGTTTTTGCGCCCGGTGAAAAGTGATAATTCTTTCCCCCCCCCCCCCTCCTCTCCCAGAAAATGACTCTGCAGGATAATATTAAGAAAATTCCTAGGTTAAACGGTCTTAGATGTCTTGTGGGAAATCCTTAGAACGATAATAAAACCCAAAAACTAAACTTTAACAATTCTCAATAGCGATAAAATCTTTTGAGCAGTCAAAAATGTTACTGTTCGCCAAGCCATGGCCTGAAGACCTAGATTAGTCTACTGGATAATTATGAATTGTTCACTCATCGGCCATCGTCCAAAGGGTACATTATACAGTATTTTTACACTTTGTTTTGTTCCGAATCAACACGTTACACATACAAGTGAAGAATTTTTCATTAAGGAAACGTATTTACACACACTAAATAAATGTGAACTAAAATAATTCTTTGGTAAATGAAGGACTACGTCTTATGAAACTAAAACAGTTAGAACTGAATTGTGAAGAAAGGAATTTAAAAAATATTTAAACCTTAACTTCTCGTGCCTTTTGCGACGCAAAAGTATCAATGATATAATCATAATTGAGATGACTTGCAATTGAATTTTCCATGGACAGGATGCCCAAACCTGTTAGTCTCACTTGCCCCATATACGATCTTAAGTACATTCTTGTTACTTTCAGTGTGCTGAAGCTTCGTTCGCAAGAAGCTACAGTCACAGGTAATGTGAGAAAAATTCTCAGGGCTATATCAACGTTTGGATAAGTTTCCGCCTAAGAATATTCATGAAGTGCCTGAAGTAAGTACAAGAAAGCCGTTGATTCTGAATCAGCGAAAAGTGTATCTGCTTGAAATTTTATAGTTTCCAATTTACTGATGAATTCTGCTTGATTTATGTCATTTACATACTTGATAGCCAAATCATTGGCTTGTTTTCTCAGACTTTCAATATCAGTATTATTCAAACGTTCACATCCAATCGTATATGCCAGAGATCCTTATATCCTTTTCCTCGTAGTGGATGTTGATCCATCAACCTGGACTCGTATAAGCCTGGCCATCAATGTAGTCATCAAAGCCTTCGAATTAGGCCTTTAGTACTTCAAATTTTCGTGGGCGGTCTCAAAGAGTTTTTTTTACAATGACTTCTAATTTGATTCTAATACAAAATTTAATTGACTTCAATGAAATTAAATGATCGTAATGTTATGAAATAAATAATAATTGAAATTATAACAGGAACTAGTCACAACAGTGCACATAGCTCGGACTAGCAACCCAGCTGTTCGCAGGCAGACAAATAAAAGTGCCTGCACCCTCAAAAATCTTAATTTGAAACAAGTTTATAGTAAACGAATTAAATTCAGTATATTTCATTGCGAAGGGAATCGAATACTTCGCCACAATACATAGATTATATACATAAACAGTAGGACATATAAACATAAAACTGTCGAATACACTCATTGATTTTCTTTGATTTCCATTTTATTATTTCAAAAGTTTCATTCCTGAAGTCATGGAGGGATTCATTAACTCTATTATAGCATTACATTATTTAATTTAATAAATTTAATAATGGCCATTTTGGGCCCTTCTTGCACATTCTTGTTTTCTACCCTAGAGTAACTGGCGTATTCGACTTTTTTATTCAAGATTTTTTTTATTACATTTTCGCTCTTGAGATTGTAATGGAATCGACCAAATTTACGTAGTTTTCAACGAATCTTTACATTTCGGCACTCACAAAGTCTCAAAATGATGAAATTTTTTCAGTCTCTGTCTGTTTGGTTATCTGAATGTTGTAGCCATGCTAACTTTTGAAGGATTTGTCTAATCAAATCAGCCTTTGATACACTTTTTTGAATTCCCAAAATAAAATTCAATTTCGTCAGTCAGAAGTATTCAACCAGAATTGAAAAATTCAGAGCATTCTTAAAATTTTCAAAAAATAGAAAATGCTATTTCTCTGATAGATTAAGAAATTCCAATCGCAATTTTTACTTGATATCAAAAGTATTTTACAATTCTCTCATTAAAATTTTTCGATCAGAATAAAATTCAAAAGTTTGATCATTTTCAAAATTAGGAATTTCTTTTTGAGAGACCCATAAGTTATAATCATAATCTGTGGTACAAAAACAAAATAAACAAATGATCCAAAAGACATTTCTTCGAATGAACACAAATTTAAAAAGTTCTAGATGATAATAATGAAGTAGATTATATTCGAATCTTTTTAAATACAGTGCAATGATTTTTAATATCTTCTCCGAATTCTTTGAAGTTCGTGTCCCAAATGCGATCTCCGAATAAAACCTTAAACATATCTACAATGGCAAAAATAAAATATTTCTGAAGTCAGTCATGAAAACTGAAAAACAATTACTGTTAAATTATACCCCGGTCCGTGGCTGTTCGTTTCGATCATGACGAAAAAGTATAAACAAGCTGACGATATTATGTTTGGTATTAGAAGTTTAAAACGTTTATAATTTTCATTATTTCAAGTATCAGACAAATGCGATATATGATTTCATAAAATCATTTCGCGAATATTTTTTAGCATGTTCTCGAAAAAGTTCCCGGCGACGAATGAAGATTAGGTGTTTGGAATGCTAGAGGTGTAAATGATATCAAGGAAAAAAATTTCGGGATACAATGCGCGTAAGGAAGCTAGATATTTTATGTGTACCGGAAACAAATAAAAAGGGATGTCAAGTAAAAAACATAGAGAACGGACTCCAACTTTGGTCAGGAGTAGATAACAAATCATATGGTACCCAAGGAGTCGGTCTGGTTATTATGAATGACAGAGCAAAACAACATCTCAAAAAGTATAAATGTGTATCACCTAGATTACAATGGGTTAGAATGAAAGCGGGTTTCAGAAGACTATTCATCATAGAGTGCTACGCTCCAGTTGATGGTGAGAAGAGAGATGTGAAAGATACCTTCTGGGACTCGTTAAATGATATACTAGGAACTTGCGATCGTGGCGAAAGAATGATTCTACTTGCAGATATGAATGGCTGGGTTAGTGTGCAACGCGAAGGTACCGACAAAGTACTGGGCCATTTCGGAGACTCAAAAACGAACGGTAACGGAGATAAATTGATTAGCTTATACTTATATTAGAAAAAGGCTTGATTATTACGAACACTTGGTTCAGATATAAAAAGGTCCACATGTACTATATACTTGGTGCAAAGGCGAAAGTCACAGAATAATTGACTTTGTTGTAGAGGATGAGAGACTGAAAGGGCTTGAAAAGGATACAAGAGTCTTGAGAGGCTCTGAGTGCGGAACAGATCACTACATGTTAGTTTCAAAAATGAGTCAGGTCAAGGGTGAAGGAGAAGAAGAACTAATAATAAGCCGAAGCAGACGCGAGTTAGAATAGAGAATTTGCAGAAACCAGAAGAACAATCGGTATATTGTGAAAAGCTGAATAAATACTTAGAACATCACGAAGAAGACTGGAAGACTGAATTTAACAATACAAATTTAGAGGGTGCATGGATAATACTACGGGATAGCATCTTCGAAAGTGCATCCGAAGTGTGCGCTTCTGCGGCTGTAGGAAGAAAGGCTGGAGATGCTTGGTGGAATGATGAAATCCGCGTGGCTGTCGAAGAGAAAAAGCAAGCATACTCGAGAACATTAAATAGTAAAGGTCTTAGCGATAAGGAGAGGACTAGATTAGAAACTGATTGCAGGGATGACGACAGAAAAGCCAAGATACTAGTCAAAGAAAGCAAGGATAAAATCAAAGCGGAAGAAGATAGTAAAATGCAAAATGACTTTAAAGGAAATAAGAAATTATTTTGGAATTGGGTTAAGAAGATTAGGACAGGAAGTTCTAGCACTGAGGTAGTTGTAATCAAGAATGCTGATGGTGAAATGGTATAGGATTCGGACAAAGTGAAAGACTGTATGAGAGATTTTTTCAAGTGATTGTATGGAGGTCAAGCTATGGAGCATAACAACCTTCTCATTAAAGAGAATACGTTAGACAATCCCGTTGTAGGTAGCAGAAGAGGAATCAATATCGACGACATTATATCCGTGATAAAGAAACTAAAGAAAGGTAAGGCTGCTGGTATGGATGGCGTTACCGCTGAAATGCTTAAGAGCGCTGGCGGATATTTGTTTGTATGGCTGATAGAATTTATGAATATGTGTGCTATGCATGGTGAAGTTCCAAATGAGTGGGAAAAGGCAATTATAGTCCCAATCTACAAGGGAAAGGGTGATAAGGACGACTGTTCTAATTATTATAGAGCGATTAGCCTACTAAGTGCCGTGGGCAAAATATTCACCAAAATACTGATTAAGAAGGTCACGGGAATAACTAAAGAAAAGATCTGGGAAGTTCAATGTGGATTTATGCCAGGGAGATCATGTGTGGATCAGATATTTAGCTTGAGACAGATCATAGAAGAGTTTGGGAGTAAACAAAAGAGTTTATTCAACACCCGCGAGAAATATCTCATTTCCTGTGCCTGTTTCGAATGGGAAAAATAATCCAATTCCTGATTGTTGACGATTAGTAGAAGTAATAAACATGTTTTCCCACTATTACAGTAATGAAATTTCATTAATACACTACGAATACAGTTGTGGAACGCGGACTTCGTAGGCAACACTGCTCAGCACAGCCATTTTGCCATAACCTCAAAATTAAGACTTCAAAAGCACTCTGAGGGCTATATTTGCGTCAATCGTTCAGGTAAGCCATTATTTTTCCCCCTCTCAACAGGGCCACGAAATGAGATATTTCTCGCGGTATTTGAATAAAATATTGTGTGCGATTGCTGACTCCTGATCGGAAGCGCAACCGAAAAGACGTTTCAGTACAGGGCTTGACGAGGTTTAATCGGAATCCGCAGAACTTTTTGCGCCGATTTGTGACTGTGAACGAAACAATGATCCATTTTTCTATACACCCGAGACGAAGCAGCGGTCAGAGTAGTAGGTACCGTCTGGTGAAAGCGCGCCAGAGAAGGCGAAGGCTGTTTTGTCAGCTGGGAAGGTGATGGCCACAGTACTTTAAGATTCCCGAAGAATGATCCTCATTAATTACTTGAAGAAGGGTAAAACGATATCAGGAATGTACTATGCATCACTATTGGATCGTTTAAGAGCCGAGCTACAAGAAACGGCCATGATTGGCGCAAAAAAGTGCTATTTCATCGCGATAATGCACCGGCTCACACCTTTGTAATCGCAATGGCAAAAATTCACGAACTGGGCTTCGAATCGATTCCTCATCCACCCTATTATTCAGACTTCGCTCGCACGACTACTTCCTGTTCCCCAACTTGAAGACCTGGCTCGGTGGAAAGAGATTTTCGTCCAATGAAGGAGAAATCGATGCCGTAAATGCGTATTTTGCAGACCTCGAGAAATCTCACTTTTCTGACGGGATGAAAAAATTAAAATCTCACTGGACTGAGTGTGTAGCTCTCGAAATAGATTCTATTGAGGGAGGAAGGAAAACATCTTTTAAAAAATTTTACTTGCTGTTTCACCATACTTATCAAACGAACCTCTCACTTACAATTCTGCTGTTTCCAAAAAATGTTCGCGCAACTTGTTTGTATCGATAGGTTTACCAGATGCTAAAGGCTGCAATAGTATGTAGAAGTTTTTTAAGCAGTCTTTATCGCAGCCGGTAGTTTTAGAAATCGCCTCATAATTTCCGAAGAACTTTGCTTTGGGATTTCCACAATTAAACCAGCTTGTTGACGAGTTTCTCTTTTTATGAGTTCTTTCCTGGTATCGCGAACTTTTTCATCCTCATCTTTTTTACCTGCCCAAGGTTCAATTGACAACCGAAAGCTAATGATTAGTGCGCATTCCATTAGTCTAATCCATGAATGCAAAACTTGCAATCCGAACTTAAATGCTTCCTTATTTTCCTTTCTTTGCAGGACTTGCGTTCAGTCATTCATTTCACTTGGTCCTGCTTGACAAATAGTACAATAAAAATAGTGGATCGTTATTGAAGTATCTCTTATGTCATAGAAAACATGAATACTGCCTCTTCAAGCTAGCTTCCTTGTTGTAGTTTAGATCAAGGATCTCGCACAGGAAAGATGAAAGAGAAGCCAATAATATTTTTAAATTTATTATAACAATAATAATTAGAAATGAGTAAACTATCAATAAAATAAGCTTAGCGCAGGAAGCCGATGAAAGACGAATAGATCCTCATAGTCCTTGTCCAATGCCTTAAAAGAAAGAAACCTCCCGTGTGTGTGTGTGTGTGTGTTTTAGGAGAAATTGTAATTCAGGGATTACAGAGTATCCAGAGTATTCAGAGTATTTTAATCCTAATGTCTTGTAGGATTTCAAGTCCCAACTTGGACTTCATGTCGCAAACACTATGACACGATTACAAACCGCAATGATTGAAAGGATTCCAAAGTATGGAAGTCCGAGATTTGGATTTGCAGTACACAGCACTAATACGATAAGGGACAGGCACAAACACGACCAAGAGGAATTCCGGTTTGAGAACACTGCACTAGACACTAGGCGGACCGAACTGAAGGAAACTGTAGTAACTGACTGTCCCATGTCCCATGTTCCTAAGTATTTTTTTTTAAAGCTTTTAGCATATAGCGAGCAGCAACTAGTTTCGCAGCTTCCTCTTGTGGATGCAGGCTCGCCTTCGTATGAATGCCTTATATTGAATTTATATGCATTACATTGAGCCTCCAGTGGCGGTAAGTATTCTTTGAAGTATATAAGGTTGTTAGATAGAATGACTGTATCGCAAAGAGCTGATGGAAGAAAGTAAAAGTGTTGACATTTGTATTGGAATTGGAGAGTCCAATATGTTTCAATTCTTATTTGGATAATAAGATGTCATTTCAGGTTTTAGTTTACAATCTGGATTCTACTGTAATATTCCAATGTTTCTGTTATCAATAAAAACATCTGGTTTTTCGGGACAGTATAACTGAAATCGTTTGGAAAGGAAGGTTTAATAGAGCCAGCCATAATGAGCTTATAATGGACTCCAGAAATGACATTTGTTGATATGAGCAAAGAATTGACGTTTATGAGGTTCAGCCTGAGTGACAATGACAGTCGCACACATAGGATTCTTCTTAGTTCTGATTATTGGAAAATTGACAGAGCAAAAGCTCTTAATATGAGTCTGATATCATAATTTAATGAACTGGTCGTCTGTTATGAAATAGTTTTCATTATCTGATGAAAAGGCAAGTTATGATATTTAAGGTTTGTGGTGAATTGACAAGATATGTTTGTCATTGGCATTAAAGAGTATAGGAAATGCATGTGGCTCAAATAGTTGAAATTCGTTCGACAAAGGTACAGGAATATTTAACATAAAGTTGAAATAGTTTTTAACCATAAAATGCTTAATTGTTGAAAATGGAAGTATGCTGAAGCGAGAGGCAGTAGCGAGGTTGAGCTTGAAGTCAAGGGAAGAGTCGGTAAAGAGCATGGGGTGCCATGAGTTTGTAAATGTATGTGTGGGAGCTTCTACAAGATAGGTACGTGTATCTGTTTAGGTTTAAGTATTCTTGTCCCTCATCTTCGCAAGAATTTTCAAACAATGCCTATTACCTTAAGCCCTTCACGATGTGACCATCAAAACTCAAAGTTGGCCTTCTACGAAATATTTATTTCTGGAAAAACCCGACGGCTGCAATTTCGCCTGCACTTAGCAGAGGGTGTCGCCTATCGACCCCACTAACTAATATTGAATTCTAATTGGTCAATCCTACCACTTGTACTTCGACTTGCACCTCAATGTAGCAGCTTTGACCCTGAGTTCTCTTCAGATCCTTGTGAACCGTCGGTATCTTCAAACTCGTCTTTTCAATTCTGTTCACTAACTCAAGTCTATGTACTCATATTTATCATTTTCCTACAGTCCTGTGAATAGTTTGTGTTGTGCTCCTTAAAATATATGTGAATTAGTCATTAGAAGAACTGAGTTAATTATATTCCATGAAACCTCACCTATGTGCAGCGTAAAACTATTCTCTTTACAGGCATAAACAATAACACGTAAAAAAAACCACAAAAATTCACAATCAAACAACTATTATATTATTATTGCTTATTACTGAGTAAGGAAATAGAAAATTTGACTGATAAAAAATTTTTACAGCCATAGATAGCGCAATAAAGAAAAATTTTTATTCAGTTTTGATTAAATGAAATCGAGTTTTCCTTTCATTATTCCTAACAAAAGAAAAACTTTGAATTTTAATTTAAGCACTTTTCACTCTATATCAGCTAACTTTAAATTATCCCAAAGTCAAGGATTTTCAAACCAAAAAGACGAATTTTCAACAGAAGAGTTAAATTTTTAACCAAGAAAGGTTTATGAGTCATGGAGAAAAAATTGAACCAAATTGTTTAATTTTTCACAAAACAGTTCAATTTTCAACCTAGAAATGTACATTCTCAAGAAAAATGTCATTTTTCAACCAAATAAAAAAAGATTACAAATATAGTTGACTTTTCAAAAAATTTACTGAATTTTCAACAAGATTATTAGATTTTAAACCAAATAATAAAATACTCAACCATAAAATATGAACTCTAAACTAAAATAATTTTTAAGAAGTTTGCAATCTCCTTAAAACTTTCGAGCACACAGAAACTTTGTCGCATTTAAAATTTACTTAAATAAAAATTAGAAGATTTTGGAAATTAAAATAGCCAGATGTTGAAGGAAATGAAGTTTAAAAATTTATAATTTTCAGAGCTTCGCAAAAATCACAATTTTTTTTTTTCATCGTAATAATCTGAATAATATGCATGACTTTCAAAAATCTTGTAAGATTTCAATTTTTTCAATATTCTGACAACAATTTTTGAATATGCTTTTAATTTCTCAATTTTGATTCGACTGACCTGGTTAACGATATTGATCTCCCTAGTTCATTCATATATTCATTCAATTGGAAACTTCTTGAAATTACAACTACAATTTGAAAGCATAAAATTAAAAGGTTTCAGTTTGACAATCGTTTACCTTTTCTTCCAATGTTGAATTTTGTTAAATTTTAAGTATTTACGTTTTTAAAATCTACAATACGAAATTATTTATATTCGAAGAACTTAGATTCAATTGCGATTTTATTTAATTCGATTAGAAACATCTGACATTGAAAAATGTCACGGGATTTCTATAGAACTTTAAGGAATGAATTTGATTAATTTTATTTTCATCTAATTCTACACATTCCTAATTATTACAAAGGTTTCAAAGACTCCAAAGAACTTCTCAAGGAGTTAAAAGATTTCAAGGGAGATTTAGATTCAAAATTTCAAGGTTTATCGATTTTCAAAGATTTCAAAGATTTGAATGGATTTAAAAACATTTTCGCCGATATCAAGGGTTATCAACACATGGCTGATTCTGATGCTGATTATCCTATAACTATTTTCTATATAATGATTTGAGTGTTCAAAATTGAATTCTCGACGTTGTTGAATTTTCAACAGTTGAAATCTCAACTGTTAGAACATAAAAAAATGCATATCTTGTCGGTACCTTCGCGTTGTACATCAATCCAACCATTCATATCTCCAAGTAAAATTATTCTTTCGCCAGGATCGCAAGTCCCTACGATATCATTTAACGAG
>JAUMHM010000051.1:3412722-3426498 GCA_032362435.1 Melikaiella ostensackeni | reverse complement strand
ACCAGAACCGAACGAGTCACGCTTACCCCGAAAGGGATTTGGCTCAATGGTATAAATTACAGCTTTTTTTTAACGAAAATTTGCCCATCACAGAATCTGTTCATCAAACTACGTGTGGCAAACCCCAAACGCGAAGACAGATTTCGTTTAAACCACGTGTGTTAAGAGTGTGGACTATGCCGAACGCACCATGAATTACGCGATTCTCGTGGTCATTTGTGAGCGCCTGCTTGTGCATGTGATTGTGAGTGCCTGCTTGTGCATGTGAGCACCTTCCTGTGTATGTGCGAATAAGTGCGTGTATTGTGACAAGCGCTTAATTTTCGCTAGTAAGCATTCTCACGACCACCGCGGCGGATCTGTTGAGACTTCTGGAAAAGTTTTAATTATCTAATAACTGTTAATCGACAAATGAATAGATTTTTGTGAACTGAGAGTGCAAAATGACTGAAGAAATCATACCGTGTTTTATGAACACTCCAAATTATCATTGGTAAGAACCTTAATAAATAAGTTCAACATTTAACGTTTGGAGGCTCGTCCGTGATTTTGAGATGCATCAGGACTTGCAAAAGTGCAAAAACTGTTCCAGAAAGTTCGCGAAAGTCGTGAATATTGCCTAAACCATTATGGCGTCGTGTCGGTTATAGTTTAAACTGTCTGATTAACGCGGTGCTCGGTTAATTTTTTAACTGAACTTGGAATGCTCACAATTTTTTACGTTGCCGCTATTTTTTAGTGTACTGAACAGTGTTGAAATCAATATATTTGCCAGGCGAAAAGTATTACTCGAGAGCAAGACAGTGTACATGCAAGTAAGACTTGCATCATTGTGTGTTAAATCTAATGGTGTGAGCTCTCTCGCTCACTCTACATTGAGAAACCATTTACGAGTCGGTGACTCAGTGACTTTTGTACTCATTATCTCTATCTCAAGGAATCAACATCTTCTCTCTCATAAACTTTATCGATCGGCAAACTATCCATTTTTAGTCTAGTCAGGCGTACTGAACAGCAGCTTGTTTCCCTGTATGAAATAATGTAATTCCATAATCACGAAGTTTTTCAACAGCATTTTCTGCAAACTCGAAGTCAACGTTAACTTCGTTTTACAGAAGAAACTTCTAGAATCATATTACATGTTGTCATTTTATCTTAAGTAATGGAAGCTTTGGGCACCGAGCTCATAAGCCTACATAAGGCTATTTTACGGATAGAATCAAATTTTTAAAAGAGTCCAAGAGATAATCGCAACATAATGACAGCACGTGGGCGTTTGGACTTTTTCAAACAAAAATGGGAGAAATGTTTGACGTTAGATTTGAAAACACAAACTCTAGACTTAGCAGAGGAGGAACTTTCAGTCGAGTATTCTACCATAAATCCATTTTTGAAAAAAGAACATGCGTTTCTCAGTGCTTTCGATTGTATTAATTCTCAAATCGATAGTTATTCATCACATCAACCAGAGCACAATGAATTTTCTTCAAGAGAAAGCACAATTCGACATGCTTCTAATACTCCTAAATTGCCTAGAATTAATATTCCTATTTTTTCGGGCGGTATTTCTAATTGGGAGAATTTTCGTGATCTTCTTGAAGCTTCAATTGTTCATAACGAAACTATGTCGACCATTGTTCGTTTCCAGTATTAAAAAACTTCTTCGGCCGACGAGTCTGAACATTTAACTAAACATGTCAAGGTCACTGAAACTAACTTTCAGTCAACTTAAGACGCAATGAAGAAGAGTTATGATAATAAAAAAGCATTGGTAGGTACGCATTTACAAGCAATAGCTAGTGTTTCAAATGTAACTAATAATTTGGTAGCCGATTGAAAATTGCTTCGCGATACTACTAATAAGGCTTTTGTAGCGTTTAAAATCTTTAAGCGTCCAGTTGAGTATCGGGACATTATCGTTTTTTGGAAAGTTCAACGCCTCGATATAGCTTCTTTTAAATAATGAGACTCAGCTTGGCTCCACAATTGGGTATCCATCCTATGAAACTTTAGAGTAATTTTTAGCAACTAGAATCAGATCCTTTGAAGCAATTCACGTAATAAAAATAGGATTCTCTGATAAAAATGAAGATAAAAAGGATTCCTCAACTAAGAACCATGCTGACTCTTCTAATTCTAAATGCCTCCTTCATGAAGCGAATCATACACTTTTTAAATGTATTCAATTTAGGGCGTTACCTGTTGATAAAAGAAAGCAGCTCGTTTTTCGTAATCATGCTTGCATCAATTCTTACGCCTGGTCATAAACCATATACTTGCTCAAGCAAGGTTATATGGGCAAAGTGCCATCTTGAACACAATACGTTATTGCACTATGAATCTAGGGATTTTTCAGGTAATTCAGTAGCCTCCGTACCAACAAATTCTACAAGCAATAATACTACCTCTTGAGGGGCTGTTGCTTCGCAGTCGAATAATAGCAGTGTTTTGACTCAAGAGACTCAATTAACGATACGGGAAACGCATCAAATTGCTCTTGATAATAAAGAAACCTGTTTTTTAAATAACTATGCTAACATGACACGTCACACTACTACACTAGTGTATAACGTAGGTGATGAGTTCATTGGTACTGCTAAAAAATTAGCTAAAGTATGGTTATGTCTAATAGAAAGTACTTAAAGTCCCGTAGCTTTTACATGCTTTAGTTTTGTTAAGACTTTCATCGCACACTTCAACTGTGAAACCAAACAACCCTGATGAAATTTTCGAAATGAAACTGAGTTCGTTTGAATCCAAGCAACTTCGATTTATGACGATCAATAACGAATGAATGCGAAATCTGTTTCTAACACACGGACTCAGCTAACGCGAGCCCATTACGTCTGAATCCGTGCCATTCCGAACTCAGCCCGAATGATTCCGCCTTTATCAAAATTCTTATTGAAATACTTATTATTCCTTATATAATAAGGATTAAGGATATTATTCCTTATATTATTATTATGATTCATTAATCATTACATATCAGAAATCTACCGCTTGATTCAAAAAGGGCCATGGCCAATAAGGAGGGGGGTTCTGGACTCAAGACCGATTGGATCCTTACTATCAGCAGCATGTTATGGAATTTTAAAACAATAATCCTACACATCTGGACTCTAACAAATAAGGAGTTTAGAAGATATGTATGAAAATATTTTTTTCTTCAAATGCATTTTTCTCTGAAATTACTGAAGATATTTTGATGTTCTTTTTTAAAAACGAAAGGTCTCTCCAGGCACTATCAAAGTTTACATGTGACATAATCCGGACTTCATTGAAAAGCTGAAAAATCAAGACAGGAAGAATAATGCTCTAAAAAACAAAGATTTCTTGATGTGAATCTTCATGGAACAAAAATATTCTTTCATTTTCGCAATTCTACGGGAAAAATTGCAGGAGAAACTGCCAATGAAACTTTTTCAGCGTGGGAAGTAGCGATAATTCGAAGTTTCTTCTGTTTAAAGTTCTCCTGATACAGAACAGAAAGAAAAAGTTTTATTTTATGAAAAAGGATACTGTTTTCAGTAAAGGAGACCTTGTTTTACGCCCAAAACTAAGCTTGAATCTAACTTTATGCCACAAAATAGGTTTAAGTCTAACTTTAAGTAAATAAAAGGGTTGAACCTAGCTTTAAGTCAAAAAATAGGGCAAATTAAAATTGTACTTCAATTGACCACGATTCTGCACGATACTATCAAGCAAGGCTCGTGGGTATTCATTTATATCAAATCTAGAGATTAATTTTTTCTAATTTTAAGGTTCAAATTCATTTTAAACTCAATAAACATAAACTGGCGTAGCTAAGCGAGTAATTTTCATGCCTAGAAAATAAAAAAGAAAACACTGAAACCATTTGAAATAAATCCTCATGAGCGCTACTTGGTAAGATCGCGCAGAAAAGTCTTACATTTGTAAAAGCTTAATTTAAATACACCTTAAATTTAGCCTATTTTTTAGCCTAAAGTTAGATTCAAGTCTAGTTTTGGTTTTCAAACAAGATCCCTTCGATTTAAGACGTGATTCAATTTGTTAACATTTAACAATTTTTTCGTTTAATAAAAAATTTATAAACAAATTACTATTTTATACATTTTGCTAGGAACATTTTCTTTTTTTAAATAAATTTTAACGTAATTATTTCGGAAATAATTCTCAATGAAGAAAATATGTTGATTATAAAAAGTTAAATTATTTTAAAAAGTATTCGACTTTTAATATTTCAACTGAAAGAATAAATTTTTCCTTAGCATCTTCATACTGAAATTTCATGAATTACCAGACAAAGTTATTAGCAATTTGGATTGTTAATAATAACAGTAATTGTGCGATAAGAGACCAAAACAGCTGATTTGAGACGAGTGTCAAGTCTGCCGCCCGAGTAAAGCGAGGGCAGCAATCACACGAGTCTCAAACATAATGCACACTACAATGTGTCCATAATGCACACGATACTTTTTGCAACAACTGCATTAAAGATGAGAGTTTTAAATGCCATTGAAGCGTGTCAATAGTGTGTCGATTTGAGACCGATTGACGAAATAACATTATGTTAACATTGCACGCCAAACCCTGTCACTGCCTGTTACTTTGAAACTGACTAAAGGCTTCTCCGAAACTGTGTCAGATGGTGCCAACGAAGGCACCTTTTTTAACACGCTTAAATCACTTGTGCCCCTGCATACATTGCAAATATGTCCAATTAAATAAAATCCTATGAACGGTGGTACTTTCATTTATTATTATTATTATTATTATTATTATTATTATTATTATTAAGATTATTATTACAAGATTATTATATTATATTTATTATATATATATATAATTATTATTATATTATTATTATATATATTATATTTATTATATTATATTACATGATTACAAGATTATTATACAAGATTATTATAAACAATTTATTATGTTGTTTATATTTTAACGTAACTTTGGCATTTTTGAGTACGGAGAATTTTGATTTCTCAAATTTTTTTATTCTTATGCCATCTTATTTAATCTGCACTTTCGGACCTAAATTTTTCAACTGACTCAATAATTTCGGGATCAAGTTTATTACATTTCACGTTTTTGTTCACGGGAAGTTGGTTAAAAGTTATAAAAATTTGAGTTCTCGAAAGGCCGCGATTCTAAACTTCAAGTGTATAGTAAATTAAAATTTTCCGAATTCCCAAATACGAAGTATAAACTCACATACTTATCTTTTGAAAAGAAGACACGCACGCTGCGATGCTCCCTTAGCCGTGAATCGAGACTTCTAATAATTCTGAAACATTATAAAAGAAACGAGACCTATATCTTCATATGAGACAATGAAGGTTGCTTATGAAGAGCTCGGAACTAGGTAGAATGTGATGGCTCTTGGTAACCATTCAATATAAAATTAAAATTATTAATGAAAAATTATATTGATTTGCTGGCAGACCTCAGTCTTACATTCATAGGTTGTAGCCAAAAAATCGGTGCTATTAACCATTTTATTTTTTCAAATTAATTTTAACCTTTAAGAGGGATCTTTCATCCATAGAATTCAAATGACACAAATGACCCCAGTATTTTATTAGCGAGCACCTGGTTTTATCTTTCTTTTCTTTTATTTACACTTAAAAATCTTTTAAATTTCATAGATCTTCTCACTCAAGAGCAAACTAACTCATGGAGCAGGCGAATCACCACAACAACTCCCCCAAAAAATGAGTGTAACGTGTTATTTAAACTACGATTAAATTCAGAAAATATTTATCGTTATTTATCACAACTTTTCAAAAAAGAGAAGCGTGATGTATTCGAATATTGTGACCCTTTAATAAAGGATGTTAGCGAGCTGATGGGTGACCGCAGATACCCCCTAGAAAGTTTCACGTCTTTTATAAAAAAGCAACTTTAATAAAATTTAACAACAAAGAAATGTAGAATTCGCAAATAACTTTAAATTGAATTAAAACATATAAAACTTTCTTCAAAAACACATTTCGCTTAAAGCACGTTACGTCTTTGAGCGAAATAACCAAGAAACACAACACTCTACTCACCGAAATAATACGCAACACTATAATGGCGGCAGAGACGCCACGCGTGTCAACCCATATGCCTTGGATCTAAAGGACGCTCACAGTGAGAGCTTCTCGACTAACGCCTGTTCCTCTGGAACAGCAGAGATAAAATGAATTTTCTCGGCGTTCTCGAGACTGGGAAGACCGGCTACCACGCGTCGTCGCTTGCCCGATCACAAAACCACTTAACGGTCGCCACTACTGCGCGTAAGCGTGAAGTTCTCTCCCTCCGCTTTGTGTGATCTTCCATGCGAGAACGACATATTGATAGATGTTATAATTCAATTTTAGCTTATTATAAAAGGGCTAGGACAATCTTATACGTCACAAGTTCAACTTCTCCCTTGGTCCATTGTTGTCTCAAAGATTCAATGTCCATATCAGATGATACGAATAGTTTGTGGATCAGGTCTTCATTAGTCGCTAAGCGAGATATTTTTTGTATGAAGATGCTAAGGAGAGTCTGAATTTTTTCAGTTGAAATATCAAAAGTCGAATATTTGTTTATAGAGTTGTTTAAATAATCTAACTATTTTATAATCGACAAACTTTCTTTATTGAGAATTATTTCTAAAATAATTACGATACGATTTATGAAAAAGAGAAAAATGTATAAAAATGTAATTTTTTATGAAATTTGTTACCCAACGAAAAAATTGTTAAATGTTAACAAATTTTTATATCAGCATACCATTTATACAGAAGTCCCAATACTCTGTGGTGACAGAAGAACAGGCTGTCTGCGAGAAAAATCCAATATTTCTGTATTTTGTTTATAAAATTATTTATAACAATATAAATTATTTATGCATGATGAAAATTTATCATTGACCGAATCCATTTCAAATCAGGCAGGTCGTGCAACTTCAAGTAACAGAAACATTCGCCTCTTAAATATGTTGTTTTTCAAAGGAAATGAAGACGATACGTGTTTCACCGTTTTGAGAAAAAAAAATCATTTTCGCAAAGTTGAGAGTATTTGAAATTTGAGGGTTATTTTTCAAAAAATACACATTTTTTCTTTAAAGCTTTATACCTTGTAACCTACTTGAGATACTTAAGTTTTCATTCCTGATTCTTGTGAAGCTAATTGCTGCCTTTCGAAATCCGCTGGAAAATTAACGAAATATTAAAAATTAACAAAATGGCGAAGATTTTTCTACAAATATAAAAAGTTGATTTCCTCAAAAACCTCACCTTCTTTTTTTTCGCAAAGATTCTTTCGCTGAATTGGTACTCGAATGACGAAGAAATGTTTTAATTTTTTGCAGGCCAAACTATTTTTCTGGTGAAGAGAATTTTGTTTGGAAAAATTAAATTTTCGCATTTTTCTTACGGACAACAACAGATTCGACAAAATACTGAGAAAAATGTTTGCTCATTTTTTAAAAATCTCAAAAAAATACTTCTTACTTTTTTATGATATCTTGCATCGTTCAAGAGAAAAATTAAAAAATTCAATTTTTCGAAAAAAATCCCCGTGTCCACAAAATTGATTTGGCCTGCACAAAAGTTACAGAATGACTTCCCTATTTAACCACAAATAAAAAAAATGGTGGATAAAATAAAAAAAGGGGGTTTTCAATATAATAAACTTTCCATGTTTTCAAAATTGCAGTCAGGAAGATAAAGTCGAATTTCATAGAAAACCCGACTTTCTTTATTTAATCAAATATTTTTTTTAATTTGTGCCTATATAAAGAAGTCATTCTGTAACTTTTATGCAGTCCAAATCATTATTGTGCCAACGAGAATTTTTTTTCGAAAAATTGAATTTTTTAATTTTTCTCACACACGATGCAAGAAATCATAAAAGAGTAAAATGTATTTTTTGTTGAATTTTTTAAAATGAGCCAAGTTTTTTCTTACCATTATGTCGAATCGGTCGTTGTTAGTCAGAAAAATGCAAAAATTAAATTCATCGTGGCCACAAAAATGGTTTGGCCCGCATAAAACACACAGAATGTCTTCCTTAAAGAAGTACAAATTCGACAAAATATGGCAAAAAATGAAAAGGTGCAGTTTTTGTGAAAATCGACTTTTTATTTTTCCAGAGAAATCGCCGTCACTTTGTCAATTTTCAATATTTTGATAATTTTCCAGCGTACTTCGAAAGACGTAAATTAGCTTCAGAAGAGTCAGGAAAGAAACCCTAAATATCTGAATTGGGTCAAAAGTTAAGAAAAAAATTGTATTTTTTTTTAAACAAGCATAAAATTTCAAATACTCACAACTTCGCAAAAATGATTTTTTTCTCAAAACGGTGAAATGTGTTGTTTTATTTCCTTTGAAAAACAAATATTTAAGGGGTGAGTGATTCTGTGACTGCAAGTTGCGGTACCTGCCTGATTTGAAATTGATTCGGTCCACAACCTATTATTTCAATAATAAATCTCACCAGTTCAATTGTATAATTACTGTCAAAAAATGGCTTTTTTGTGATAAATCTTAGTTTTTGTTTATAAAAATGTGAATAACAATCATATAAATGAACTTTTATCAATTCTTTTGGTTAAATATTACCTTTTAAGGCAATTTCAATAATAATTGAAGGAAAAATCCTTTTTTTTCTGCAGGGAATCGGCCGATTTGGACATTTCTTTATATTAATTATCATTAACAATACATATTATTTATGCTTGATGAAGCTTGGAGTTTAAAAATGCCTTTAGAGACAATTGTGAATCAGTCCCGGTCATAAAAATCCATCTAACTGACAAAAACTCAACAAGTGAGAATTCGTTTATAAAAATGTTTATAACAATAGTAAATGTAAGCTTATGTTAATTTTTCGTGACAAATTATGACTCTTATGAAAAAGCTTAGCAATCAGAGTGAAAACCAAATTTTTTCTATGAAAAAGACATAGTTCATAACTTGTTTATAAAAATCGTTTATAATAATTCAGTTACACGTTGAATTTTTTTCTTAATCCCAGATCCGGCCCACTGTACACGTCACTTTTCTCAAAAAAAAAAAATATATATATATATATATATATATATATATATATATATTTATAAATTTTTGGAAAATCAGCATAGATGCCGGCTCCGGAAGCTACAGCCACGATCGTTCTGGAAACGATCGATCCCGACGCAATTTGAGGTATATATTATTCGACTCGTAATGATCACTGATAACACGCTTGATTGCAGAACTTACATCGACGCCTCCATTCAATATCAGTCTATCTGCTGACAACGCCGTGTATGAGACTTTTCCTCATGCTTATACATAGCGCATAGTCTCATACACGGCGCTGTCAACAGATGGACTGATGTTGAATGGAGGCGTAGATCCGGTATTCCAAACAACCCTATCAAATCGCCCCTGATTATTTGATTTCTCAGATTTTGTCATATTCCATAGAGAATCCATGAGAAATTTTAGAAGTGGTAAGGTACCTCTGAATATTAATTGGTTTCTATTAAAATTGCAAGGCTTCTGAAATTTTATCGAAATCTATGGCCATCGTGAAAGAAATAATTCTCGACACTTTGAAACAATTACCTTATCCTCTTTTTCGTAGTGTCCAAATCATGAAAATCCGTATTTCGAGGTATTTGAGTAATTATTTATAAAACAAGCGAATTGAGATTAAAGAATTTTTTGGACAGCCTCAAAATACAACTTCTTTAATCGTAAATATTCTTATTTTTGGAATATACAGGAATTAAATTATCAGTTTAATTTTGATTGTATTGCAACCATTAGTCTAGAAATGGTAACTACTTTTTCAAAAAGTGTAAAAATTACGAAGAGCTGAATAATGTTTCTTCTTGCATATCCTTTTTGTAACCGGTCATGTCATTGCTACAAAGACCCAAAAATTTTTTTATAAAAACCAAAGAAGATCGGGTTTTACGGTCCTTCAAGTTGAATAACAATACAATCTTACTTTACAAAATAATTCCAAAAATAAAATGGACACAGCTTACATCACTCCAACAGACATCTAGAACTGGTCCTCCCATAGTTTGCATAGATTTTGGAACAGTCTTTCCAGACTGCTCGACTTCCCAACATCGAACATTGCAATCCCATGAACCAGCAACAAGAAAATTCTGTGGTAAAGTTGCTGGACTGAACGCTAAGCTTGACACCGAATCGTCTGGTGGTGAAGCAACTTCGAAATCCTTCATAGGATTTGCAGCCGATGAGGTTGTATTCCCTAGCGCACTACTTTGATTGAACATTGTTCTTGATATATTTTGCTACTTTACACAATCTGAAACAGCATAAAATACCGGTTTTATGAGCATGTATCAATATATATGCCTTTAGCGCGCAACCGCAGCGCTTACCATTGGCTTTATAAATAAACAATCCATGATGTTCAGTGTTTGTTAATAGAAATTGTTTATGATAATTATCACTACAAGTAAACAATTTCTTTATCCCACACACCCCTGCGCATTAAATCCAAGCCATACTGAGCATGGGAACAATTTTTACAAGTAGTTGAAAAAAAAGCTGCAGCTTCTATCGTTCGCGAGTCGTGGCACTGACAGTGCAGAGCAGCGCACGGTCTTACTTAAATTATAATATCTTCGTACCCAGAACGGTCTCCATGATTTTTTTGTATGAAAGGTAAATTCACAAGGAATATTTATATCGTGACTTACAAAAAAAATTAAGGCGAGTATATAACGAAAAATCAAATCAAACATTTTTTTACTTTTTTTCGGAAAAAATTCTAAAATTGTTTCTGAGTATTATATTCTCAAAATATATAATTACACGTCTAATGCCTCTAATTTTCATCAAAATTCAATAATCGGTTCTAGAAATATCGATAATTTAAAAAAAAAACCAACCCCAAAATTCAATATGACGTAACTCCCCTAATTCTAAAAAATTTTCAAAAATCCTTCGAGCTTCAAATGTTTCTTATACAGGACTACATTTCCACCATGTTTCATTGAAATCGAACGATCACTCTCAGATCTTGATATTCCTGACGTGTACTAGTCCAGTAGCGACTGGGACTGAACCAACCCGAAGCGATAAGTTACCATAAATTACTGATAAAGGACCATACATTATCACAAATTAACCATAACAGTATAGTATAGTATAGTATAGTATAGCATAGCATTCAGTCTACTAAACATTCTGTGCAAATCGTCCGCTGATTCTGCCGTAACAACCTCATCATCTGCAAACGTCAATCCACGCATCTTCACTGTCCAGAAATCAAAACCTTCTGCATCTAAAAGAGACATTCCTAGACATTTGTCCATGTGTAATAGAGTGGGCCGAAAAAACCCTTTTTTCGAGCAGCGAATTCTAATAATGGGTAAAAGTTGTATTTGCCCAACAGTAGTAAGCCCTCTAAATGTTAGTTCGATCAGATAATATCTTCTGTCCTGTATATGGATTTGAAAATTCAAATTTTGGAAAATTTAAGGGGTTAAGCCACTGTAGAGCACGAAAAAATAAGCATATTTCGGGAATTTTTTTTGGCGCAATGAAGAGATCAATCGAAATTCTGTAAAATGGGATTTATGATACTAGTAATAAAAAACAGAAAATATTTTTTTCAAGTTCGTTCATGACAAAATGGCGGCTGCACAGCATTTCTCCGTCGGCGCCTTTTTTTAAGGTGTCCGCGGCCGGAAACCTTACTCCTGCAATTTTTGACCTGGAACAAAAAACCTAAGTTTTTTCGATTCTATAGAACAACAGCAAGAGACGTACGTAGGATTTTTCCAATAGATTGATTTCTCGCGACATGGTGCACTTTTAAAAGAAAAAGTTAAAAATTTTATGAAAAAAATCGTCACAAAATTGTTTATAAAAAAACTATGCAATATAAAAAAAATCCTACTTACGTCGCTGGACAAAGCAATTTTGAATATACCTTTAAAATTTCAGATCGATCGGTGAGGATTTGTTCGAGTTATGTTTCCGGCCATTTCAAAAAAAGTGGTTTCGAGAAAAACGCGTTTAAAGTTAAGCACTCTAGAGCCAGCAAACTCGTCCACTACTACTAACAAGGCGAACCGTTCGAAGACGCGGTTCATACGACTCTGCCTGTTTACGTTAGAGTCGCTCAGCCATATGTTCAAGGTCATTTCAGGCAAGAACCAAAGTCGGACCTATATGGGAGTTTCAGTGTATTACAAAACTTATACAACTTATACCTGAGAGGTGCTTCAGCAGAATTGAAAATTTGGACATTTAGACATTTTTTCCGCCCTCCATCCTTTGGTATTTTATTTTCAAGACCATAAAACACCTTTTAAGCAAAAAAAATTTTCGTTTGTTTGAAAATTTTACAGTGGCTTAACCCCTTAAACAAATTTTCCTATGGGCCCAAAAATTATGTTGAATTTGTTGTAGGTACAGTTTTTTATAGTCAATAATAATATAAAATCAGAAGATAAAAAACAAAATTTGCGCTCAAGTTAGAACTTTCTTAAAATGTGCAAAAAAAGAGGAGTTTTTTTGGATTATGTTGACTGCGTTTTATATTATTATATTATTAATATTAAGTAAAGAAGTACTTTTCGATGTTACTGTGTCGACTAGGGTAATTATTTAAAATAATTTTTGATGCTAATCTTGCCGATTAATGGATAGACCATTTCTCGTTTCTCCTAGTCCCACAGGGTGATGCGGATCTGCATCTAATTCAACTATCTGTGGAACTTTTCTTCAAATCTGAAGTTATTATAACCGAATCCGGATACATAGTATCTATTGTTACGAGCGAACCCAACCTAAATTACTAAACGCAAAAAACATTAAATTTTTCGGTTAAATTGAATTCATAAGAATATAATTTTCTAACACACAAGTCAAATTCAGTCCTGGTTCGAGTACAAAGCCTCGCATGTTCGCTCGTAACTTGAGAGCTTGCTATCGGAATGCTTTCGTAGCATTCCAAGCCCTAGAGAAACTGGCTTGCGAGGTGACTCGAAAAATGAAGAGGGCCATGACCGGAGGAAATGAAACGGAACTTAACTCTCTTCCATTTCTTTTTAACTTGTATTGTTTTCTTTTTCTATTCCTTTAATATTGCTATTTCTCTCAAGAGAAGTAGCTAAATGGATAGTTGAATAATTGGATAAATAGAAAAGGAAAGGAGATAGATAAGGGCATGCAATCCACTGAACCATGTAAGGGTGGATTGCATGAAAGGGCGCATCTGAAAATACACGAACAAATGTTGACCTAAAAATAAGAAACGAATGTAGATAAAAATCTCGTTAACGTGATTCATCGAAAACTCACATAAAATGAAGCGAGGTCATTTATGTAAACTTGCTCTTCGAACCATTCTCTTCATAGCTCCGCCAGCACCATCGCAGGGGCCTTTTCCATGCGCCGTTGCATGGAAATGCCACTCAGCTACACGAAGAAAATCATTGACGAAAACAAGTTATTATTCTCAATTGTAGAATATTGTTATAAACAAATAAACCAAGTTGTGAATTCATAAATCCATTATGAACAAATAAAGATTGTGACCTATACATTGTCAAGAAGTAATCTGAATCTGTAAAGTATCACGCGACGTCGAAGTGTACTCGCTAGCTCGCTCGCTGCAACGTGCGCGACGGATTATAAAAATTCGTCGCACTTGGAGTTTTTATTTTTCCATTCCCAAATTGTGCCTGCACGGAAAAAAGTTTAGGTAAGCGGTTGCACTAGCAGTAGTAGAGCAGCGCCACCGCGCGTGTGGTGCAGATGCTGC